>JAHPZR010030901.1:0-30000 GCA_019787425.1 Platygyra sinensis
GCTGGAAAACCGTACTCTTTGGGGCCACACCTATATAGCCCTAAGACTTCATCCCAGCCAACATAACATTGACTTTGATTGCAGGAGTCTGAACTGAATGTACAGTAAATGTATTACACATTGTTCGGTTACTTTTGAATTGTATGCTGGAGTCTCTATGGGAAAAACATGTGTCTACAATGTTTCCTCTATTAGCATGCTTCATACAAACACTCAGATAATACAGACACTTTGCTGTGTCTACGGTTAACTGGGTTGTATGTTCATTGTACTTGCCATTTATCAGGATAAGAAGAAGAAGTATGAACCACCAATTCCTACTAGAGTAGGAAAAAAACAGAAGAAAACCAAAGGACCAGATGCTGCTAACAAACTACCTCAAGGTTAGGACATCCTCATACAGTGTAGCTTCCAGGTTGAATTTCTCCAGGGTGTTTCTACCTACAGTGGATATATGTTTTGTACAGTAATGCAAACCAAATCCAGCCAGTTGGGATTCTTATCCTAGTTATGGTTATTTCAATATTTATTTATCATTGCTTGTTTATATTTGTTCTGAAAACCCCAGTGGGGAGTACTCAATAAAGTATACACAACACATTTCATAAATCAACGATTATATGATTGTGTTTAGTTTACATGTAGGCCAGGCTTTTAGCCAGATGGGCATCCAGGAGTCCTATGGACGGCCACTCATTGAAGAAAATCATTTATTTTTCATATTTTGCCTTATGAATTTTTCATTTGAGTAGGCCCCATAGCGTATTTTGGACAGCCACTTTTCAAATCCTGGCTAAAAGCCTGGTTTAGGCTCACTTGTGCATTTGTTCTGGCTAACAAACATGAGTTTGTTGACTTTATGAGAGGTCCAGAGAGGCATGACCGTATGGTATACAAAAAGCTACAAGCCTAGTAATATTTTTCCATGTATCCCAATATAAATTATTAATACCACAATACCAACGTTATTAAACCTGTTTTGTAAAGACATTTAACATTACAGATCTGTCACTGAATTGTCAGAATTGTGTCTGTCATTGAATTGCAAACTTTTATGAAACAATAGTTTGACTAGGAGTTTTGGTAGGAAGACAATTCAGTGTTTCAGCCAGAAAATTTTACTTGAGGGCCGGTGGCCCTTGAAGACTTGTTTTAGGAGCCATTTTTTTTAGGAAAGGGACCAATAGATAATTGTTAAAAAATAGTCGCCAAATGCAAATGTCTGGTCGCCAGATACTAGTATGAAGGACTGGTATGAAGGCCTCTTGCATGTACACGTAAAAGAACAATACAAAGGCACATAATGTAGTCAATGGCCAAGGTTTTGTAATGCATACAAGGGCGATTTCGAACACGGTCAGCCATTTGGAAGTTTTCCAATGCGAGAGAATCAATGCAGCAAGGTAAAAGGATGGACAAGGCTGTGCTCTAGCAAAATTTTCAGGGCGCCCTTCGCCTAACCATGACAAGTAGGTCGCCCAGCCTTCCAGGTTGGTCGTCTGCATTGATTAATTAATTAATAATTAATTAATAGTTCATTAATTAGGTAATTAATATTCCATTTCATGGTTTAATCATTTAATAATTAACAGTTCCAGGGAATCCGCATAATTGTCAAACATTTTCATCTTAAATCTCTCTCGTTCAATATTCACTTAACCGGACACGGGCAGCGAAGAGAGTTACTAAATTAAGCTATCGCGCACTCTTTTTAGCGAACTTGTGATATCATGAAATCCTGTTATAAATTAACCACATACGTGTTAAAACCGCTTAGAAATTTCTTTCAAGACCACTGAAATAGGTTTCGGAACAAAAGGGTTCTTATTTCAAACTTTCGTTTTCACCAAATTTTGATCGAATTATTACAATTGCGAGCAAGTTGCCAAATATGGTGCTGATAAACATCTTTTACGCCACGAACGAAGCTAATTAAATAAACAAAAATTTGCATAAAGGAAAGTTTCGTTTTATTAATCATGCACTCCACTGTTGAAACTGTTGAAACACAAAAAATTAAGCATCATCCACTTCAATACAAAAATTAGATCTTCAACACATGCTTGTGCAAAAATCGTGCAGTTTCTCACAGGCAAGGACAAAATAATTTTTCGTGCTAAATCATGTGGAACAATATTACATAACACAGACGTGACAACTTTGACCGTCCTGCCAAATATTTTTAGTTCTGTAAATATCATCAAATTATCAAGTAAAATTAGAAAATGTTAGTTAAAATCAGGTGCTCGCTTTATTGTGTCGTTCAATGGACAAGAAAGCTGGGCCATGCACTATATTAAAAAACCGGAAGAGAAACCACCGAAGCGAAACAAGACCCATGACCTATAAACTTAATATTTAACCTAAATGTGCGGCTAATATAGATCACACAGGCTATTGATGCGCTTTCAGCGCTTTTGTTTTTCGGACTAACGGGAGCGTGGGAGCACAAGGAAGTTTCTTTTTGTTTCGTTCCGTTCCGTTTCAATATGTTCGCTGGTTTCGTTTCGGGTTTTCACACAAGCCAAAATCTAGGCGCCCGGACGGGCGACCGCTTTTCTTTTTCAGTCGCCCGAGACCAAATGTTAGTCGCCTGAGGCGACCGGGCGCCGTTAGAGCACAGCCTTGATGGATTGACTTTTTTTCTTATGTTGAGTGTTTTAGAAGCAAAGATATGGTTTTCTAGAAGAACATAAGGTGTGCGTAAAATACATGGTTGCTGATCCTCAACATAGAGAACTGAAGTCGCGATTATGGCAACTAAACCAGAATTTTGGGCTGCCAAGAAAGAAATGTTAGTTGCATTGTAAATTGTTAGTTTTTTGGTGACCATATCATTGACAATTTTGAGCCTTGGGATGGCTATTAGAATACTATGCCTGGGTTAAGCCTGCATGCAAGGAAAGGGCTAAATTGGCCCCCATTTTTCTGGGGGCCTTTCTCTGAATGCAATGTAGGATTCCCCCAATGGCACAGTCTGGCGGAAACACTGTTATTGTAATATTATTGGCTACATGTAGCTACATCAGGCAGGCAAATTCTTTTGAACTGTGTTTCATAAAAGTTATGAAGTTATGCAGATCTATGCCGCATCCTGTCAGATGGAAATTTTGAGTCTTTGATGTGAAGGATGTGCAGGTAGATAGATCACTGATATCTCTGATGGATTTGAAAGACCATGGTTTTTACATGTATGTACTGGGAGATACATATATGGTACATGATACATGTAGTCACCAAGCAGGGTTGCAATGTCTGCTATGCCTAAATACAGTGTAGGTACATGTATGAAATTGCATGTACTTCATAATTTGGCATGGCAATCCGTAAGTGTAAATGAGTGCAACTTGCAAACAAGGCACTAATGCACTGATTATTTTCTTGCACAGTAACACCACACCGAAACTGCAGATTAAAGCTTTTGAAGTTGGAAAGGATAAAAGATTTCCTTTTACTGGAAGAGGAATTTATCCAAAATCAAGAGAGACTTAAGCCACAAGAAGAGAAAAATGAGGTACAAACATTAAGAAGACAATCCTCTGTTTATCTTTAGTAGCATGCATGTATGTACTGTAGCCTATAGGTACATTGTATACTCTGTCAGCTCCAAGCTCAAGGCTCTCTTTAATGATTCCTGCATTTTTTCTTATATTAATTTTACTATTTTTCTTCTGAGAATGTGGCGGTGGATTAGCTGATCACAACATCATGTATCTTTCCATGTACTGTATATGAACCTCGCTGTAGTTGATAATTTCTACTGTTCTTGTTACCAAAAGGTTATCACCACAATATTAGGGGCTTCTCATATTAGGGGCTTCTCATTTATCATACACCTGCATGCAACTTAGTAAAGAAGACTCCCCGAGACTTACTAGCAGAGAGAGAAATAAAACACACTGTAAAATACATATAGCATTTTCATATTCAAGAACAGTACTGTATCTACAGTGTATGATGTAGAGCATAAATGTAATTATTATTCATTCAAAATATTTCCCCATTTCTGATTGGTTAAAACTACACACATAATTCACTATAACCAGCTGCTGCTTACTAAATATTGAACCAATGATGTCAATAGTGCAAATTATTGAACCAATGACGTCAAAAGTGCAGCCTTCTGCAGATTATTGAACTGTTGACCAAGAAAACCTGGGGATGAGGCTGTGTTATTCTTGGTGAGCAGAAAAGCAAAGAGCAAAATGCTGAAACTCCTTTAAGAATGGGGAAATATTTTGAATAAATAACCCTCTCGGAGGGTGTTATCCACCTCAGCCTTGGCCTCTGTGGATAACACCCTAGCTCCTTGATCTGCAGAATCCTTCATATCCTCCTCAGCCTCATTCAATAATTGCTAAGTATTCTACTGTAATAGCAGTCTTAATTGAAGCTTTTTTTAATGTTAAAATTGCAGGAAGAGAGGTCAAAGGTTGATGACTTAAGAGGCACCCCCATGTCTGTGGGAACTCTGGAGGAGATTATTGATGACAACCATGCTATCGTGTCTACATCAGTTGGCTCTGAGCATTATGTCAGCATCTTATCATTTGTTGACAAAGACATGCTTGAACCTGGCTGTACTGTCCTGTTAAACCACAAGGTCTGTGATTTGCTTGAAACAATTTGTTTCTAAGGTCATGTATTTCATGATAATTATTAATATGATGTTGATATTATTTTACAGTACATACATGTACATGTCATGCATATTGCAATCTTCAAGCTGATGGTATTGTTAAAATGCAGAATCCAAGAAAAAGAACTCCTTCTTTTATACAACATATGCAGATCTCCTTTCAATCAGACTGAGAAATTCTTGTCTTATACAATGTATGCAGATCTCCTTTCAATCAGACTGTTTTTCCGTCATGGATAAGAATTATTATTAGTATAAATCTACTAGCATTCCATCGCGAGTATTGTTCTCTGATTGGCTAGGCTACTCACTATCTATTCTGTGATAGATAGTGAGTAGCATAGCAGTGTGCCCTTGTTAACAAAACATTGGCCCCTTCATGTTTTCAAGATGTCTGTGAAGAGGATTTAGATAAAGGTTTGAACGACTAGTAGATTTATACTAATTAACAATTAGATTATTTGTTAGACTTCTATGCATGATAGTTGACTCGGGCTGCACCCTCATCAACTCTCATGCAATAGAAATCTCGAGCTCATTTATGTAATCTAATTGTTTTGTCTTGTAAATTGAAATTCTTGCTTTGAAAACGTACAGTAAGTTCATTCTTGAAGTCTTCATAAAAGTACATGATTGCATTCACTGACTTCCATAAATATTTTGCCATGTAGTAATTAGTTAATCTTAGCAGTTGCCTTGTTGGATTGCTACATGAAATATTGTTTTTCCAGGTGCATGCGGTTGTGGGTGTACTGTCCGACGATGCAGATCCTATGGTGACTGTTATGAAACTTGAAAAAGCTCCACAAGAGTCATATGCAGACATTGGAGGACTGGACCAGCAAATACAGGAAATCAAGGTACTGTATCTATTTTTGGTAATTTTACTTGTAAAATAGAGTTAACAACTAGTAGCATTTCACGGAGATCACATTTATGTATCATTCCTTAAGTCACGCTATACTGCAACTCGTGTTTTACTAGGTTTATCAACTGTCAATGCTCGTGGTCAAGTCACAAAAAACATTTACATAAGCAGTCATTGCACTTTGATGTGCGTGAGATAAACATTACTTTGTCCTTGAACTGCAATATCAATTACATTTAACTAGAATAATTTGTGCTCTGTTCATTTCTTCGCCTTACATGGTCAATCCCGGTTTGCATGTTGGGATGCAGGCAGCCTAAACAAAACTATGTTATTACGTGTAATGAATACAAGATAAACGATATCAAGTTATCATTTATAATGGCCGGGTGGGACCCTGACCCCACCTTAGGCTTATATCTATGCAGGTGTGGCATGTGCCACACTCGTTGGCTCATCCCTTATTTCCAGGTGTGGCACGTGCCACACTTGTTGGCTCATCCATCACTTGCGGGGTGTGGTGCTACCACCCCTATTCCCATGTACCTATTTACAGGGTGTGTTACTGCCACCCTTAGATTTGCTAGGGAGCACCCAACAACCTTAGTCCCATTTACTGCCAAATGGTTTTCAACTTTATTGTGTACTTATGTAAGCGTCTAAAGTTGTTAATGGATACATGCAGCTTATATTTAACAATTATTCCATGAGCGCGCATTGGATTTTAGATGATAGATAGCCAACGAGGCGCGTAGCACCGAGTTGGCTATAATCATCTCATATCCCCAAAATATAGAAAACTAGACTACAATAAAAACAAAAAGGCCCAAAAAGTCACGCACACGCTTGCCATTTTTGTAGATCATGGTATAATGGCTCATATACCATGATGGCTAAGCCAATGAAAACTCTCGAATTGCATTATGCAATGATCCAGTTTTAAATAATTACATGTATCACTCACTAAGTCCAAAATTAATACTGAGTATATTTTCTTAATGTAAAACTGAGTCTTGTCACTTGATTTATTGAAGAAGAAAGTTGTGGTTGAAAAAGAAAAAAATGATTTGAGGGTAAAAGTGTACAGCAAAGATTGAACTTTGAAAAAATCAGCATCAAAATTTGAAAAGGCAAACTGAGACTATTAACATGTAGCAGACAGTGAATGAAGTACATTGCTGATGTGACAACTATAGAGCTTGTTTTGTGTTTTGCTACATGTACAGTATGTTCAGAGCTTGAAATTTTGTGTCAAGTAGCAGCTCTCGTGTTGTCTAGCATGAGTGGCGTGGTATTCTATTAGGGAATTGACAGAACAAAAAGGAGCAACAATGCCTGGGCAGCACTAAATCAATAATAGCTGCTACAGTTTGATAAAACAGTGGCACCTTACAAGAGCTGCTGTACCTCTGCAAATTTCAGGCACCACTTTTTATCCGCATCTTGTCAAGAACAAGGTTACCAGAGCTCGAAATTAACTCTCAGAACCTCGCAAAATGCAAGGTATTTTGATAATCTGTGAGTAAGAAAAATATCAACTAGCAAATGTTTGCGAGTTAGGATCATGCAGATCTCCCAAACATTTGGAAAGAATTTGCTGATGGTGTCGCCAACTGGTTTGCTAGTGGAAAAAAATCTTACTGGCAAAACTTTGCAAGTGGATTAAAGAATTTTAAACTTTGAGCCCTGCTTACTAACTTGGGTGTGAGGCCCGGTCCAAGTGCCACTCCACTCATGTGCGGAACCAAACTCAGAGCAAGGGCTGATTCAGATGGCGTACTTGCATCGAACTTAATTCGGAAAGCTTGAGCCAATGACAAGTGCCGTTTTATGAAAAATACATTACAATAATTTATGCGTTTGGTTCGACACATAAGGAGAACGCGGTATGAATCAGATGCTGCTCGAACTTCGCATAGTGCAACAGAACCTACCGAATTTAATGCTGTTTGCCACTCCAAACCTAACCTGCCAAACCAAACTGATTCAAACACCACTCTTCTGTTGTACTTAACTCATCAGTTAGGTTCGGTACATGAATGGACCGGCGTTTGGAACAGGCCTTAACTTCCTTCTAAAAGTGCCCTTTTCCCCTAATGTAAAAGGATGCAAAGAAAACACTGAGAGGTTTGTGAACCATTCAGGAGCATGACAATTGGTCGGCAAAATCAGGAGATTAAAAGTGCTACTGTGATCAAAAAATTCACTTCTCTTTTTCCTTCGGATTTTAAAAGCGTGTTTGTTTGACACCTCACTGGCAAAATCTTAAGCTTCAAATTTTATCCAAAGGCTGTTTTCTTTGAGTACAAGTTTAGGATTTCACGGTCTGCCATTGTTCACGTTCAAAACTGATCGATTGGACTTCAGAGGGTTGGATTGAAGATAAGATGACGTCAAAGACTCACTAGCTTAAAATTGCAGCGTGTAAACGCAGCTTATTGTACATGCAAAGCACGAGTTTAAAAGTCTGAAAGTTCGAAACTCCTGTGCTGCATATTAATTAAAGCGCGTGCACACGCATTGCATTTTTAATCTAGTGAGTCTTTGACGTCATCTCATTCTCGAGCCAGTTCTCTCAAGATTTTAAAGTTGGTAATGGCGGACCATTAATTAGGAAAATTTCAGTCAAAATAAACAGATTTTTTTTTTAAATGAAGGCTTAAAACTTCGGTCACTTAGTGGTTCAGTTACATAGTTTTGAAATACAAAGAAAAAGTAGAATTGATTTTTGGTCGCAGTAGCACTTTAAAAATTCAAGGGCAAATTTCTCCTAATACACACGTTTGTGTAAAAGGAACAAAAACTTGCTTCAGATAATTGGGAGTTGGAAAAATGTAGGGTGAAAAAAGGGATTCAACATTAGTAAAGACAGGGCTACAGTATTTCACTTGAAGTTAATATCAATGTTATTTCAATTATTAATATTGGTTATTTGGTTATTAGGAATCTGTAGAGCTTCCATTAACTCACCCAGAGTTGTACGAGGAAATGGGAATAAAACCACCCAAGGGTGTGATATTGTATGGCCCTCCTGGTACAGGTAAGTTTGTTGTTACATGTAGCCTTTTGTTTAGAATACAGTAATTTTGCTCATTAACAAGGGCTAGGATGAAAATGAACTTTCTCTGGACTTAAAATTAGCTATAGTTATGAACTAAAAGAATGATGCTACTGTATATTGAATTCAAAACAATCCTGTAAGGAAGTCTGTGTTACTGAAATTGTATGTGTTGTAGGTAGTGTAGTGTGAGGTTGTAAAAAGAACTCTGGCCACTTTTTTGCAGTGTCTGTGACAAGGAAGTCTGCTCTGATAAAGGGCTAATGCTCAAAGCGACAGCTTTCGAATCTCTTTATGATGGCCAATTTACATTATCGACCCAGTTGATAAAACCAAATTATCTTGTAATACTCCCCCCTACACAGCACCACAGCTTCTTTAGAAACTTATGCCCTTTATTCATTTGCACATTAAAACAACTAGATCATCTGCTCCCGATTTCCATGCATAAGAATAGCCCTTTTCACGGCTAACTCTGCTCATTTGCATTACAATGAAATCTAGCATGTATGTGAGGCAATTTTGGGCTGTTTTGTAGTTTTGGCCCGAAATTGCTTCGCATCGACGTTGAATAACATTATAATGCAAATGAGAAAAACTAACTGTGAAAAGGGCTATATTGACTCTGGCCATGTATTTGTCACATGTCAGCAATCTTGAGTTCATAATGTAATTGTCAAATAGACAGGATGTGTACAGTTTCTATTTTGATTGTAATTTATGTTTTCATTCATTGTTACTTTCTAGGAAAGACCTTGTTAGCTAAAGCTGTTGCCAATCAAACAGCGGCAACATTTCTTCGAGTTGTGGGGTCTGAGTTGATACAAAAGTACCTGGTAAGAGAAACAATGACTACAGCTGTAGATACATTCAATTTACTACTACAGTTTTGGTGATAAATCATTGCTTAGTGTTCATCTTTTAGGGGGATGGTCCAAAACTAGTCAGAGAAATGTTTAGAGTAGCTGAAGAACATGCGCCATCCATTGTCTTCATAGATGAGATTGATGCTGTAGGAACCAAACGGTATGTAAAATCATGTTCTGCATGCCCAAGTAAGACTAGCCTAGTTAAATGCTGGAAAGCGCAGCTCTGTCGGTTGGTGCACTAGACTTCGGATCATGTGCTCTAGATTCACGATACTGCCAGAGCCATTTTCAGAACAGTATTAAGACTGGACTGCTGAGCTTATTAGACATGTGTCAAATCCTATACAGGGTGCCATATTCAGTAAACCTCTAGCTATAAGAAGTTCATAATAACTATTCTGTTGAAATTCAATCTCAGTGGTTAGACCTTACTTATTTTGAATCCCCTGTTATTTCGAACTCAGAGCCATTTCCCTTGGACTTGCCCTTCTGTCATTTACTAGTTTGAAATCCAGCTATTTCTTTTCCCCTGAGAGTTTGAACTGCAGTATTCAACTGCTGTATTTTCTTTGATTGCCTCACTGATTCTTCCAGATATGAGTCTAACTCAGGTGGTGAGCGAGAAATTCAACGCACAATGTTGGAGCTCCTCAATCAGCTGGATGGCTTTGACTCCAAGGGAGATGTTAAGGTAATCCTTAATGCACTACTTGAGTACACTGTAAGGGAAAACTCTGATAGAGAATTGTGATTCAACTCAACATAATGACAGGTTTTGAGGATTTGCATTAGAAATTCGCCACCTTCTGATCAAAAAAGGGATTCACCACAGAGCAAGATTTTCAGGCCATTTAAGTTGTAATTTTTTTATTGCCTTCCGAAGGCTTCAAAATTAAGAAGGTTCATAATTTTGTACATTGAAGTTGCTGGATGATGCCAGGCTAAAAGTCATTCCAGATTGATGAAATTAAGATTCAGGCTGCCATAAAACCTTGCACTTCAGACATCAGTGGTGTCAAAATTGCCATTTCGTTTTAGGATGATTGTTTTTGGAATCTTTTGAATGTTTTGAGAACTTAGAGGTTGATCAGACTCAAGGTTGATGTTACGTGGATGATTTGTTTTTTCTTCATTTAAGGTTATTTTTTTCATGATTTTTATCAATTTGTAACAGTTGTGAATCCAGTTATCCGTTGTAAGCTAACAGATGTGTTTGTTTTAAGGTTGTCATGGCTACCAACAGAATCGAAACTTTGGATCCTGCACTCATCAGACCAGGTAGATAAAATAAGTTTTGTATTAAATAACAAAGCAGTGGACTAGCATCCCATCCAGGGGGGGGGGGAGGGGGGGAGTGGGAATAGAAATACACTCCTACTTGCTTCATGCACCGGGCTGATAGGCCACTTGGCTCGTACACAGACTTTACTATTAATAACATAGCGAAGTAAGTATCTGGTAGTTTTCTGGGATGCAACTTGTACAACTCTTTTCTCTTGTTTGTGTGTGTTTTGATAGTTACCCATTGTTTGAACTACACAGGTCGTATTGATCGCAAGATTGAATTCCCGCTTCCCGATGAAAAAACAAAACGTCGTATTTTCACAATACACACCAGCCGGATGACACTATCAGAAGATGTGAATCTGGAGGAGTACGTCATGGCAAAAGATGATCTTTCTGGTGCTGATATCAAGGTAAATGTATGGTATAATTGTGCATTCTTTAAAAAGTTTGCTGATGTACCTGGGTTTGCGTGAACAAAGGACAATGTAGATTGTATACCCAATTGTTCTTTTTCGGTAGAATGTAGTCCATTCCACCTAGCCATAATTAGACACCTGTGGTTCCTTCTTAATCAAGTTTGCCACCACCATTCACTGTTATCTTCATGCTTAAAGGACGAGAAATAGTGCTTTTGACTTGTAGGGGTTAAACGACCAGATACCTTTTGGTACCTTTCTGCAGCTTATCATGCCGAGGATTTTCAGGATCAGATTTGAGATTTTTTTCTTAGAACCAAATGAGCATGACATACTGGCCAAAGCATAACTGCAATCGCTTTCGTTTTTCCGGTCCATCCCATATGGAGGAAACTGAAAAAAAAAATCGTTTCTCCAGCTATTTTTTTTTTGAAGGAACAATAACCCTCCAGCGCGCGTATTTCGACGAGATCCGGGTTTTCTTATTCTGTGTTACCGAGTTCTCGATACCATGTCCGCATTTAGGTCCGTAGCAGGTAAGCACCCCAATAAAGAAGTTGATTAGCCCCCATCACGCCTAAAGAAACGAGAAAACAGACTTGGAGGCTGTAAACTTTATCATTCTTCACCTTTTTCTCAGACCAAAGCTCAAAGTAGTTATTCTCTTGTAAAATTAACTTTGCTGCAGCGATTGGTCCAAATAAAACTATTAGCAACTGCACGTAATCCTCTTAAAATGTTTTTCGGTTGAGCACAGAGTGAGCACAAAATAACTGTTGCACAGGGAAAATAGCTCTGCCCAGCCAAGAAGTGTGCCTGCATAAATGTTTCTGTTTGTAAATTAACTGTTGTGTTCACATATGCTAGATGTACGAGACAGTTCCACGAGAAAAATTAAAGGAAAAAAATTAACTTTGATGTTTCTCATTCAAATTCGCCATAAGAATGTAAATAAAGGGGTGATTTTGCTTCGCTTTGAGAAATTCTACGACATAAAAGACAGACCAAACGTTGAACAAACAATTTTATTTTCCTTCATTTTTTTTACACGATAGTATTGACTAACAAGTATAACAAAGAAGAATGTGGATCTCAAAGGTAAAGCCCTTCAGGTGTGCCTTCGTTCTTTCTGTATAACACGTTTTCTTTGGACTTCCTGAAGTCCTCATTGGTAACCTTCATTCTCCTCTCTCTCAGAGCCATTAGCCCCTGCCTCTGTACAAATAGCCTGTGTAATGGAGAAATATTATTTTGCAAGTCAATCAGAGTTTGTTCTTTATATCACTCCGAGACAGCTTACTCAGGCGAACGGAATAGCCGCAGAGTATATTTCCGGAGAGGCGGAAAGAAGTTGGTGATATGTGCGTTAGGTGAATAAAGTAAGTTTAGCCTCCAAGTCTGTTTCTCGTTCTTTAGGCGTGATCGGGGGCTAATCAACTTCTTATTGGGGGCTTACCTGCTACGGACTAAACGACTTGGTATCGAGACTGGTAACACAGAATAAGAAACCCGGATCTCGTCGAATACGCGCGCTGGAGGGTTATTGTTCCTTCAAAAAAAAAAGCGGGAACGATTTTTTTTTCAGTTTCCTCCATATGGGATGGACGAAAAACGAAAGCGATTGCAGTTATGCTTTGGCAGTATGTCATGCTCATTTGGTCTAAGCTCAAAGCTGATCCTGAATCTCGCCTGATAAGCTGCAGAAAGGTACCAAAAAGGTATCTGGTCGTTTAACCCCTACAAGTCAAAAGCACTATTTCTCGTCCTTTAAGCATGAAGATAACAGTGAATGGTGGTGGCAAACTTGATTAAGAAGGAACCACAGGTGTCTAATTATGGCTAGGTGGAATGGACTACATTCTACCGAAAAAGAACAATTGGGTATACAATCTACATTGTCCTTTGTTCACGCAAACCCAGGTACATCAGCAAACTTTTTAAAGAATGCACAATTATACCATACATTTACCTTGATATCAGCACCAGAAAGATCATCTTTTGCCATGACGTACTCCTCCAGATTCACATCTTCTGATAGTGTCATCCGGCTGGTGTGTATTGTGAAAATACGACGTTTTGTTTTTTCATCGGGAAGCGGGAATTCAATCTTGCGATCAATACGACCTGTGTAGTTCAAACAATGGGTAACTATCAAAACACACACAAACAAGAGAAAAGAGTTGTACAAGTTGCATCCCAGAAAACTACCAGATACTTACTTCGCTATGTTATTAATAGTAAAGTCTGTGTACGAGCCAAGTGGCCTATCAGCCCGGTGCATGAAGCAAGTAGGAGTGTATTTCTATTCCCACTCCCCCCCTCCCCCCCCCCCTGGATGGGATGCTAGTCCACTGCTTTGTTATTTAATACAAAACTTATTTTATCTACCTGGTCTGATGAGTGCAGGATCCAAAGTTTCGATTCTGTTGGTAGCCATGACAACCTTAAAACAAACACATCTGTTAGCTTACAACGGATAACTGGATTCACAACTGTTTACAAATTGATGAAAATCATAGAAAAAACATCATCCACGTAACATCAACCTTAAGTCTGGACCGAACTTCTAAGTTCTCAAAACATTCAAAAGATTCCAAAAACAATCATCCTAAAATGAAATTGCCAATTTTTGACACCACTGATGTCTGAAGAGCAAGGTTTTTTATGGCAGCCTGAATTTTATTTCATCAATCTGGGAAATGCTTTTTTAGCCTGGCATCATCCAGCACGCTTCAATGTACAACAATTATGAACCTTCTTAATTTTGAAGCCTTCGAAAGGCAATACAAAAATTACAACTTAAATGGCCTGAAAAAATCTGCTCTGTGGTGAATCCCCTTTTTGATCACAAGGTGGCGGAATTTTCTTCAATCCAAACCCTCAAAACCTGTCAATTATGTTGGGTTGAAATCACAATTCTCTACCAGAGCTTTCCCTTTACAGTGTACTCAAGTTAGTGCATTAAGATTACCTTAACATCCTCCCTTGGAGTCAAAGCCATCCAGCTGATTTGAGAGAGCTCCAACATTGTACGTTGAATTTCTCGCTCACCACCTGAGTTAGACTCGTACCTGGAAGAATCAGTGAGACAATGAAAGAACATACAGCAGTTGAATACTGCCAAGTTTCAAACTCTCAGGGGAAAAAGAAATAGCTGAATTTCAAACTAGTAAATGACAGAAGGGCAAGTCCCAAGGGAAATAGCTTTGAGTTTGAAATTACATGGAATTCAAAATAAGCCAGGTCTAACCACTGTCTGAGATTTGAATTTCAACAGAATAGTTATTTAATTATGAACTTCTTATAGCTAGAGGTTTACTAGGCTCAATTTCCGCCGCTCTCTCGTGTCTGGTCTACCATCCCCGAGTGCATTCGGGGGAGAGCACGGGCTCATTTCCCGAAAAGCGGCTGGTAATCGAGCCTAGAGGTTTACTCAATATGGCACCTTGTAAAGGATTTGAAATATGTCTAATAAGCTAAGCAGTCCAGTCTTAATACTGTTCTGAAAATGGCTCTTGGCAGTATCGTGAATCTAGAGCACATGATCCGTAGTCTAGTACACCAACCGACAGGGCTGCGCTTTCCAGCATTTAACTAGGCTAGTCTTATTTGGGCATGCAGAACATTATTTTACATACCGTTTGGTTCCTACAGCATCAATCTCATCTATGAAGACAATGGATGGCGCATGTTCTTCAGCTACTCTAACATTTCTCTGACTAGTTTTGGACCATCCCCCTAAAAGATGAACACCAAGCAATGATTAATTACCAAAACTGTGGCAGTAAATTGAATGTATCTACAGCTGTAAGTCATTGTTTCTCTTACCAGGTACTTTTGTATCAACTCAGATCCCACAACTCGAAGAAATGTCGCTGCTGTTTGATTGGCAACAGCTTTAGCTAGCAAGGTCTTTCCTAGAAAGTAACAATGAATGAAAACACAAATTACAATCAAAATAGAAACTGTACACATCCTGTCAAAGTGGTGTCTATTTGACAATTACATTATGAACTCAAGATTGCTGACATGTGACAAATACATGGGCCAGAGTCCATAGCCCTTTTCACAGTTAGTTTTTTTCATTTGCATTACAATGTTATTCAACGTGGATGCGAAGCAATTTCGGGCCAAAACTACAAAATAGCCCGAAATTGCCTCACATACATGCTAGATTTCATTGTAATGCAAATGAGCAGAGTTAACCGTGAAAAGGGCTATTCTTATGCATGGAAATTGGGAGCAGATGATCTAGTTGTTTTAATGTGCAAATGAATAAAGGGCATAAGTTTCTAAAGAAGTTGTGGTGCGGCGTCCAGTGGGGAGTATGACAAGATAACTTGGTTTATCAACTGGGTCGATAATGTCAATTGGCCATCAAAAGAGATTCGAAAGCTGTCGCTTTGAGCATTAGCCCTTTATCACCACATACGTCCTTGTCACAGACACTGCAAAAAAGTGGTCAGAGTTCTTTTTACAACCTCACACTACACCATCTACAACACATACAATTTCAGCAACACAGACTCCCTTACAGGATTGTTTTTGAATTCAATATACTGTAGCATCATTCTTTTAGTTCATAACTATTGCTAATTTCAAGTCCAGAGAGAGTTCATTTTCATCCTAGCCCTTGTTAACAAGCAAAATTACTGTGTTCCAAACAAAAGGCTACATGTAAGAACAAACTTACCTGTACCAGGAGGGCCATACAATATCACACCCTTGGGTGGTTTTATTCCCATTTCCTCATACAACTCTGGGTGAGTTAATGGAAGCTCTACAGATTCCTAATAACCAAATAACCATTATTGATAATTGAAGTAACATTTGATATTAACTTCAAGTGAAATACTGTAGCCCTGTCTTTACTCCTGTTGAATCCCTTTTTTCACCCTACATTTTTTCCAACTCCCAATTATCTGAAGCAAGTTTTTTTGTTCCTTTTACAAAAATATGTCTATTAGGAGAAATTTGCCCTTGAATTTTTAAATCTCCTGATTTTCCCAACCAATTTGTCATGCTCCTGAATGGTTCACAAACCTCTCAATGTTTTCTTTGCACCCTTTTACATTAGGGGAAAAGGGCACTTTTAGGAAGAAGTTAAGGCCCATTCCACCACAACTGCCGCTCCATTCATGGGCCAAACCTAACTGATGAGTTAAGTACAACAGAAGAGCGGCGTTTGAATCAGTTTGGTTCGGCAGGTTAGGTTTGGAGTGGCAAACAGCATTAAATTCAGCAGGTTCTGTTGCACTATGCGACGTTGGAGCAGCATCTGATTCATACTGCGTCCTCCTTATGTGCCGAAACCTAACGCATAAATTACTGTTAGTAATGTATTTTTCATATAATGGCACTTTGTCATTGGCTCAAGATTGAGTGGTGTGACCAGTCATGCACAAGGCTCGAAGTTGTCCGCTAAAAAATACAGACAACAAAAACTCTGTGGCATTTCGGAGATCCCTTTATGCCTTTCATTTATGAGAAATGGGACTGTATGAGTGAGTTTCTTTAGCCCAAATTCAGTTTTTTGCTGTTTTTTCTGTGATACTAGCCCAGCTTCATGAGATCTCCCTTTAACAGGTCTAACTTACCAGGAGAAAACCTGTCTATTATAATACAAACCCTAAACCTTGGGATTAATTTTCCTTCTCTAAATATTGCTATAACAACGCAGAGTTCTTGAATTAGAATGCATATTTCTCATTGAAAATTGTTTACCACAAGCTTCCCGAATTAAGTTTGATGCAAGTACGCCATCTGAATCAGCCCTCACTCTGAAGTTGCTCCGAAGTCGAACTTTACTGAGTTTGGTTCCACACATGAGTGGAGTGGCATTTTGGACAGGGCCTAACACCCAAGTTAGTAAGCAGGGCTCAAAGTTTAAAATTTTTTAATCCACTTGCAAAGTTTTGCCAGTAAGATTTTTTTTCACTAGCAAACCAGTTGGTGACACCATCAGCAAATTATTTCCAAATGTTTGGGAGATCTGCATGATTCTAACTCGCAAACATTTGCTAGTTGATATTTTTCTTACTCACAGATTATCAAAATACCTCGCATTTTGCGAGTTTGTGATAGTTAATTTCAAGCTCTGGTAAGCTTGTTCTTGGCAAGATGTGGATAAAAGGTGGTGCCTGAAATTTGCAGAGGTACAGCTCAGCTCTTGTAAGGTGCCACTGTTTTATCAAACTGTAGCAGCTATTATTGATTTAGTGCTGCCCAGGTATTGTTGCTCTTTTTTTTGTTCTGTCAATTCCCTAATAGAATACTAAGCCACTCATGCTAGACAACATGAGAGCTGCTACTTGACACAAAATTTAAAGCTCAGAACATACATGTAGCAAAACACAAAACAAGCTCTATAGTTGTCACATCAGCAGAGTACTTCATTCACTTCACTGTCTGCTACATGTTAACAGTCTCAGTTTGCCTTTTCAAATTTTGATGCTGACTTTTCAAATGAAGTTCAATCTTTGCTGTACACTTTACCCTCAAATCATATTTCTTTTTCAACCACAACTTTCTTCTTCAATAAATCAAGTGATAAGACTCGATTTTACTTTTTAGAAAATATACATGGTATTAATTTTGGACTTAATGGGCGATACATGTAAATAATTAAAAGCTGCATGAAACGAAAAATAGATACAGTACCTTGATTTCCTGTATTTGTTGGTCCAGTCCTCCAATGTCTGCATATGACTCTTGTGGAGCTTTTTCAAGTTTCATAACAGTCACCATAGGATCTGCATCATCAGACAGTACACCCACAACCGCATGCACCTGGAAAAACAGTATTTCATGTAGCAATCCAACAAGGCAACTGCTAAGATTAACTACTTACTACATAGCAAAATGTTTTATGAAAGTCAGTGAATGCAATCATGTACTTTTTTGAAGACTCAAGAATGAACTTACTGTACGTTTTCAAAGCAAGAATTTCAATTTACAAGACATTAATAATAAACCAATTAGATTACATGTATGAGCTCGAGATTTCTATTGCGTGAGAGTTGATGAGGGTGCAGCCCGAGTCAAGTATCATGCATAGAAGTGTAACGAATAATCTAATTGTTAATTAGTATAAATCTCCTAGTCATTCAAACCTTTATCTAAATCCTCTTCAGAGACATCTTGAAAACATGAAGGGGCCAATGTTTTGTTAAAGTGCTACTGAAACGAAATTTTCGCATGTGACATTTTTGCTTAATAATAAAGTTTGAACCTTACTTGGAAACACTGCAAACTTTTTTTTCGCATACGGTGAGTGAAAACTGCTTTTTCAGCCGTCCGAAGTTGACCGGGTGAGCCTAAAATTGGCGGCCATCTTGGCGCGGCCAAAACACCGTAGTGACGTCACTGGTTGTGTTACTCTGATGCCTCACTGAAAATATAGTGTGATTATGGGAGAAGGGATTAGTGTTCAAAGCCCCCGAAAAACATCTTTAGGACATCTCAGAGCTGTGAAGCAGTTAAGAACAGTAGCCTTAAACCTGAAGAGGCGGAGAGTTCATCTTGAAGCCTTTCAGTCTATTCAATTGGATATTTCCAGGATATTTATGTAAGCAAGCAAACGAGTCCGAGTTGTTAAATCGCAAAACGATCAGGACACTTCATCAAATGGCGATCACTCATTTAACAATAGCTACACTCATAAAGTAAAATAGACATGAAAACAAGAGAAAGCGGCTTTTGAAAATATTATCCGGAGTATTGCTGCACGAATCGCAGCAACAACGCTTCTATTCTTCGAGTCGCTTCGCTTAGAGGAATCCCGACGCTCGCCGCGGACAAGATTGTGCTACATTATACACAGTGACCTTTTATCTGGTTGGACACGAGAAAGCGGTGGAAATCGAGCCTACTACATCCTACAAGTTACCACAGCAGCAACAATTTAAGAAACGCTCGTCTTTTATATAGAGGTAACGAATTTAAAACTTTAAAGACAAACTAAGCTGCCATGACCCCGTGTTTTCAGGAAACTAAAGAAAGCGTGACCGTGTCGGCAGCAAAAGATCATATATGCAAATTAGTTCACATTCTGAAAATAAACCTTCGAAATGTAAACTTGCGATGTTTTAACGAATTGCTTTGAACTTGGATACTAATAAATGAAGATCTTAGACATAATACACGGTAAGGAACTCAAAGTAATCCATCGGCCGTGAAATGTTGCATTTGGGACTGATACGTGTAAGAAAAGCAAAATATCCCCGCTTTGTTTACACTGATGCGTATGCCGCGATATTAAAAGCAAACTGGCCGTGCTGTAGACCACAATTCTAGTTCCAACGATGCTCACAACAACTCTCACTTAATAGTATCATAAAAGTATGCCCTCTGTGTGCAGTCTAGTACTAGCTGCAAAGCTTGTGGACCGTTAATAATTTCATGATTGTGCGGATGGCTAATGTGCTTACCGCTTTTAATTAATGCAGTAAAGTTGCGGAAGATACATATTCAAACCTAGGTTAAATAGACCTTAGATAACAGTGAGAATCCAAGTTTCTGATCCAGGCTGAAAACAAAAGGACGATATATCGTGTTCAGGCTTCAGGTCTTGATATAAAAGTAGCCACACTCGTCTTCGAAGTCTCCAATCGTGTACTCAAGATGTTCGAAAGGTATATACTGAGCTGTTCTAATCTGTAGCATTCATTTTCGTTAATCTACACTCTGGCGCCCTCTAACGTCTACGATGTGTATTTTCTGTCAAGGCTGGACAGAAATTACAAGGAAGAAACCTACTAGGTATCGATAATATGAAGAATAAACTTGAATAACTCAAGTGAAAACAAGAGGTAATCTTTAGCGCTTCATACGTGAACACAACCAGTGACGTCACAAGGTCCTTAAACTCGGTTCCAGAGCCCGGACACAGTTTTGCTCGAAAAAGTCGACTTCGGAGGCTAAAAACAGCACTTTCCGTTGGGATTTGACAAAAATAAAATTCACCATGATTTTAACTAGGTTGAAAACTATAGATTGAGCAAATAAAAGAGGATACGAAAATTTCGTTTCAGTAGCACTTTAACAAGGGCACACTGCTATGCTACTCATTATCTATCACAGAATAGATAGTGAGTAGCCTAGCCAATCAGAGAACAATATTCGTGATGGAATGCTAGTAGATTTCTACTCATAATAATTCTTATCCACGGCAGAAAAACAGTCTGATTGAAAGGAGATCTGCATACATTGTATAAGACAAGAATTTCTCAGTCTGGTTGAAAGGAGATCTGCACATGCTGCATAAAAGAAGAATTTCTTTTTCTTGGATTCTGCATTTTAAGAATACCATCAGCTTGAAGATTGCAATATGCATGACATGTACATGTATGTACTACTTAACAATTAGATTATGAGTTCGAGATTTCTATCGCGTGATAGTTGACGAGGGCACAGCCTGAGTCAACTATCGCTCGATAGAAATCGAGAGCAAATAATCTAATTGTTTTAGTATAAATCTACTAGTCGTTCAAAACTTAATCTAAATCCTCTTCTCAACACTTCAAAAACGCCAAGGAACGGCCATCATTTTGTTAACAAGCACACACTGTTATGCTACTCACTATCTATCACAGATTAGTATAAATTTACCGTAGTCTATTGTGAATCTGTGAATTTGATTGGCTATATTACCGTTTACTATCTGCTGATAGTCAACAGTTGCGCATCAGTGCACATCACGCATCACGTTTGAACCTTATGTAACATAATAAAATGAGGGTTGTCCAATACTCACAAACAGACTCCAATGGAATATCACTCATTCTTCTGGTGTTCCATTGGTGAAATGCATATTATTATGGGGACTTAGAATATTTTCGTCTGTTTCAGGCTGGGAGGGGGTGCATTCTACTCATCCATTGGTACGATTGGTACCAATGGAATAGTGTTCACTCCATTGGTATTCTATTGGTGAAATGCATATCATTACGGGGACTTATTATATTTCCTTTGTCTTCAGGCTGTGTGTGGGTGCATTCTAATTGTCCATTGGTACGATTGGTACGATTGGTACCAATGGAATATTGTTCATTCCATTGGTATTCTATTGGTGAAATGCATATCATTATGGGGACTTAGAATATTTCTGTGGGTTTCAAGTTGGATGGGGGTGCATTCTACTCGTCCATTGGTACGATTGGTACGATTGGTACCAATGGAATATTGGTCATTCCATTGGTATTCTACTGGTGAATACACATCATTATTGGGACTTGAAATATTTCTGTGGGTTTCAGGTTGGATGGAGGTGCGATTGGTACCAATGGAATATTGTCCATTCCTTTGGTATTCTATTGGTGAAATGCATCTCATTACGGGGACTTATTATATTTCCTTTGGCTTCAGGCTGTGTGTGGGTGCATTCTAATTGTCCACTGGTACAATTGGTACCAATGGAATAACATTTATTCCATCGGTATTCTATTGGTGAAATGCATCTCAAAATCGCGATTCTTGTGTTAAAACTTAACGCTTTCAATCAAAACACAACATAAGAGGCGGGCTTTCAAGTCAAACACTGTATTTAGCGTGTGTTTGTGTTCGCGAGCTTTCAGAACGAAGACTAAACATTGTGTTTAGCATATGTTTGGGCTCGCACGCTTTAAGAACGAAGAATATTCATTGTTATACATTGTATTTAGCGTGTGTTTGGGCTTGTAAGCTTTAAGAAGGAAGACTAAACATTGTGTTTAGCGTATGTTTGGGCTCGCACGCTTTAAGAACAAAGATATTCATTGTATTTAGCGTCTGTTTGGGCTCGCACGCTTTAAGAACGAAGAATAATACATTGTATTTAGCGTGTGTTTGGGCTCCCCAGCTTAAAGAACGAAGAATTTAGATATGATTGTATTTAGCGTGTGCTTGGGTTCGCACTGTTTAAGAACGAACAATATTCATTGTATTTAGCGTGTGGTTTGGACTCGCAAGCTTTAAGAACGAAGAATATACATTTACATTGTATTTAGCGTTTGTCTGGGCTCGCACACTCTAAGAACGAAGAATAGACATTGTATTTAGCGTTTGTTTTGGCTCGCACGCTTTAAGAACGAAGAATATATTAATTACATTGTATTTAACGTGTGTTTGGGCTCGCACTCTTTAAGAACGAAGAATATACATTGTATTTAGCGTGTGTTTGGGTTCGCACTCTTTAAGAACGAAGAATATACATTGGATTTAGCGTGTGTTTGGCTTCGCAAGCTTTGAGAAGAAGAATATACATTGTATTTAGCGTGTGCCTGGGCTCGCACTCTTTCAGAATGAAGAATATACATTGTATCTAGACATTGTATTTAGCGTTTGTTTGGGCTCGCACGCTTTAAGAACGAAGAATATACATTGTTTTTAGTGTTTGTTTTGGCTCGCTAGGTTTAAGAACGGAGAACATACATTGTATATAACTATCGGCCAGTGTCGATTTTAGTTACTCTGGATAAAGTTTTTGAGAAGTGCCTTGCACGCCAACTCTCTGATTATTTTAGTTCTATTTTATCACCGTTTCTGTCTGGGTATAGACGGGGCTACAGCTGTGAGGCGGTGCTTCTACGTTTGATTGAGGATTGGAGGAATGCACTTGACAATAAGTGTGTTGTTGGTGCAGTTTCAATGGATCTGAGTAAAGCTTCTGATATGATACCGCACGACCTCCTCCTCGCTAAGCTTGCTGCCTACGGTGTTGCTCCAGTCAGCCTGCCCCTCCTACACAGTTACCTTAGAGATAGGTCCCAGCGTGTCAGGATAGAAGATGTAACATCAGACGTTGCTGTTTTTTCTAAAGGTGTACCTCAGAGATCGGTGTTAGGGCCCCTCCTTTTTAATATTTTTCTTAATGATCTGTTCTATTTTATTAATCGTGCTAATTTG
Source organism: Platygyra sinensis (assembly GCA_019787425.1). Lineage (NCBI taxonomy): Eukaryota > Metazoa > Cnidaria > Anthozoa > Scleractinia > Merulinidae > Platygyra > Platygyra sinensis. The sequence goes on from JAHPZR010030901.1 coordinate 23,021, forward strand.
TCCAACTATGCTGATGATAACCAAATTTATTTTAGTGATCGCGATCCTGAGGTGGTAAAGTCTGTAATCAATGGCGATCTCGCTGTTGCGAGTCGTTGGTTTGACGATAATAAGCTAGTGCTCAATCCCGAGAAATGTAAATGTATTATTCTTCCAAAAAACTATCCTTGCGATCTTTCCTTTAGCATTAGTGATGTACAGGTTCCTATCGTAGACCATTTAGAACTTTTAGGCGTAACTATCGATAACTCGCTAAATTTTAGTAAACACATTGGCAAGATTATAAAGAAAGTTGGAAATCAGTTAGACGTTTTGAGCAGGCTAAAGAACACGCTTTCAATCTCTTCGAAGATGTGCCTCTACAACTCGTATGTAATGTCTTATTTTACTTACTGTTCAGCGATCTGGAATAATTGTAATGAGTCTGATAAGCAGAAGCTGGAAACGCTTAATGTGAGAGCTCTAAGGTGTGTCTACAACAAACGGGTGCCCCTTCATGGTGATGATGACTACGGCTTAACTTTGTCCAATCGTCGCCTACAGGACATTGCCATATTAATTTTTAAAGCTGTAAACGGTATGTTACCGGGATATATAAGTGATTTGTTCGTCGTACGTAATAATGTGAAGTGCCTGAGAGGTACCAACAAGTTAGTCGTCCCACGTAAAAAAACTTCAAACTTTGGCCTAAAATCTACAGCTTTTATTGGTGCCAAAGTGTGGAATTCTTTACCGGATAAATTGCGTTCAACGAAAATCCTTAAGGAATTTAAGAAGGCTGTGAGAGAACTACATTTGTAACGTACAGATTTATATGATTCATTGTAATAATTTTAAGATTTAGGATTGTATATTTATTGATATAGTTAGATTGTTAGTTACTAATTGATCATGTATGTATGCATTTATTTATTTTTTTTATTTTACTTTTCTCGGCATATTAGCATGTATTTGCTAGGGGCCTAATCAGCCTCATCAACCCGAGTTGAAATAAAGTTACTTACTTACTTATTGTATTTAGCCTTTGTGTTTGGGCTCGCAGGCTTTAAGAACGAAGAATATGCATTGTTTTTAGTGTGTGTTTGGGCTCGCAAGAACGAAGAATTTAGATTGTTAAGTTAACGTGTGTTTGGTCTCAGGGCAAGCTTTAAAAATGAAGAATATACATAAGTGTGTGTTTGGGTTCGCACTCTTTAAGAATGAAGAATATACATTGTATTTAGCGTGTGTTTGGTCCCGCACGCTTTAAGAACGAAGAATATACATTGTATTTAGCATTTGTTTGGGCTTGCACGCTTTAAGAACGAAGAATATACATTGTTATACATTGTATTTAGCGTTGTTTGGGCTTGCAAGCTTTAAGAACGAATAATGTAGATTGTTAAGTTAGTGTGTGTTTGGGCTCACAAGCTTTAAAAAGGAAGAATATACATAAGCGTGTGTTTGGGTTTGCACTCTTTAAGAACGAAGAATATACATTGTATTTAGCGTTTGTTTGGGCTCACATGCTTTAAGAATGAAGAATATACATTGTATTTAGCGTGTGTTTGGGCTCGCAAGCTTTAAGAACAAAGAAGTTAGATTATTAACTTAGCATGTGTTTGGGCTCGCAAACTTTAAAAACAAAGAATATACATAAGCATGTTTGGGTTCGCACTCTTTAAGAACGAAGACTATACATTGTATTTAGCGTGTGTTTGGTCTTGCACGCTTTAAGAACGAAGAATATACATTGTATTTAGCATGTCTTTGGGCTCGCACTCTTTAAGAACGAAGAATATACATTGTACTAAGCGTGTGTTTGGGCTCGCATTTTTTAAGAGCGAAGAATCAGGTACATTACATTTAGCGCTTTTGGGCTCGCACACTTTACGCAGTTCACAAATGACATACCGATTGACTGTCTACTTTTCCATATGGAGTTTACAAATGGAGCACCGATCGGCTGCCTCCTTTTCCATTGGTACCATTGGTACCAATGGTACCAATCGACAAATGGTTTATGCGCGGCCCTCAGGTGTTAATATATGCAGTTTACAAATGGAGCACCGATCGGCTGCCTCCTTTTCCATTGGTACCATTGGTACCAATGGTACCAATCGACAAATAGTTTACGCGTGGCCCTCAGGTGTTAATGTATGCAGTTTACAAATGGCACCGATCGGCTGAGGAGATATCCATTCGTACCAATGGTGCGAGTCGTAAGGCTTCTTTGACGAATGGTGATTTTTTACCAATGGTTCCATTGGTGAGGTTTCTTGACGATTGGTACCCGTTTGTGTGTATTGGACATGTGTGAATAAAACAGTTCTTTTTACCCATTACTTGACATTTTTTTCTTTTTATGCAATGAGACTATGATAAATTTACACTAAAACAATAATAGACTATTTGCCCTCATTTTCTACAAGCGATAGTCAACTCAGCTGCGCCTCGTTGACTATCTGCTCGTAGAAAACTCGGGCTCGTAGTCTAATTGTTAACTAAAAATAGTTAATGAGTACTGTAGCCAATCAAGGAATCGCATTTGTGATAGAACAGAAGTAGATTTATACTAAAAAATAATATCAACATCATAATAATTATCGTGAAATAAATGATCTTAGAAACAAATTGTTTCAAGCAAATCACAGACCTTGTGGTTTAACAGGACAGTACAGCCAGGTTCAAGCATGTCTTTGTCAACAAATGATAAGATGCTGACATAATGCTCAGAGCCAACTGATGTAGACACAATAGCATGGTTGTCATCTATAATCTCCTCCAGAGTTCCCACAGACATTGGGGTGCCTCTTAAGTCATCAACCTTTGACCTCTCTTCCTTCAGTTGTAATATTAAAAAAAGCTTTAATTAAGACTGCTATTACAGTAGAATACTTAGCAATAATATTATTAAATGAGGCTGAGTAGGATATGAAGGATTCTGCAGATCAAGGAGGTTATCCACAGAGGCCAAGGCCGAGGTGGATAACATCCTCCAAGAGGGTTATTCATTCAAAATATTTCCCCGTTCTTAAAGGAGTTTCGGCATTTTGCTCTTTGCTTTTCTGCTCACCAAAAATAACACAACCTCATCCCCAGGTTTTTCTCGGTCAACGGTTCAATAATCTGCAACAGGCTGCACTTTCGACGTCATTTTGATGTCATCGGTTCAATATTTAGTACGCAGCAGCTGGTTATAGTGAATTATGTGTGTAGTTTTAACCAATCAGAAATGGGGAATGGATATATTTTGAATGAATAATAATACACTGCATACACTGCATATATACCTTATTCGTACTAATTTTCACGAGGCTTTAATTTCGCAATTTTCGCGATTTGTAAAAAATCGCAAAATTAAAGACTCGCCAAAATTAAGATACGTGAAAATTAAACACGCGAAATTTAATACACTTCTATAACTGCTTTAATCAATGATTAACTGCGTTTATAGCTAAATGGTAATTGTCATCAGTCTATTTATCTTCTACTTCAGCGCTTTCTTCATCCGAATCACTCATTTCTTCTTCTTGTACATATCGCTCTTTAAAAACATCTTTCATGCAGTCATCAAAATGTTCAATAAATGTAAATGTGCAATATTCCAGTAGCATTTGATCGGTTGATTTGCAGTATTTGCTTGATTTGTTTTGATTATAAACGCTTTTTCTATCACCTAATTGCAAATCATAATTGTAAATCAATCGTTAAGTGATCATTCAGAAAAAAATGGTTTTCTTAGTCTGTCTTTTGTCAATTTTCGCGAAATCAAATGCCCTAAATTTATCATTTTTTTGCAAAATCGCGAAATTTAATGCTCGCGAAATATTCGTGTTCCAAATTCGTGAAATTAAGTGCCCGCGAAAATTAGTACGAATAAGGTAGTACTGTTCTTGAATATGAAAATGCTATATGTATTTTACAGTGTGTTTTATTTCTCTCTCTGCTAGTAAGTCTCGGGGAGTCTTCCTTACTAAGTTGCATGCAGGTGTATGATAAATGAGAAGCCCCTAATATTGTGATGATAACCTTTTGGTAACAAGAACAGTAGAAATTATCACTACAATGAGGTGCATATACAGTACATGGAAAGATGCATGATGTTGTGATCAGCTAATCCACCGCCACATTCTCAGAAGAAAAATAATAAAATTAATATAAGAAAAAATGCAGGAATCATTAAAGAGAGCATTGAGCTTGGAGCTGACAGAGTATACAGTGTACCTATAGGCTACAGTACATACATGCATGCTACTAAAGATAAACAGAGGATTGTCTTCTTAATGTTTGTACCTCATTTTTCTCTTCTTGTGGCTTAAGTCTCTCTTGATTTTGGATAAATTCCTCTTCCAGTAAAAGGAAATCTTTTATCCTTTCCAACTTCAAAAGCTTTAATCTGCAGTTTCGGTGTGGTGTTACTGTGCAAGAAAATAATCAGTGCATTAGTGCCTTGTTTGCAAGTTGCACTCATTTACACTTACGGATTGCCATGCCAAATTATGAAGTACATGCAATTTCATGCATGTACCTACACTGTATTTAGGCATAGCAGACATTGCAACCCTGCTTGGTGACTACATGTATCATGTACCATATATGTATCTCCAAGTACATACATGTAAAAACCATGGTCTTTCAAATCCATCAGAGATATCAGCGATCTATCTACCTGCACATCCTTCACATCGAAGACTCAAAATTTCCATCTGACAGGATGCGACATAGATCTGCATAACTTCATAACTTTTATGAAACACAGTTCAAAAGAATTTGCCTGCCTAATGTAGCTTCATGTAGCCAATAATATTACAATAACAGTGTTTCCGCCAGACCGCGCCATTGGGGGAATCCTGCATTGCATTCAGAGAAAGGCCCCCAGAAAAATGGGGGCCAATTTAGCCCTTTCCTTGCATGCAGGCTTAACCCAGGCATAGTATTCTAATAGCCATTCCAAGGCTCAAAATTGTCAATGATATGGTCACCAAAAAACTAACAATTTACAATGCAACTAACATTTCTTCCTTGGCAGCCCAAAATTCTGGTTTAGTTGCCATAATCGCGACTTCAGTTCTCTATGTTGAGGATCAGCAACCATGTATTTTACGCACACCTTATGTTCTTCTAGAAAACCATATCAAAAGATCTTTGCTTCTAAAACACTCAACATAAGAAAAAAAGTCAATCCATCAAGGCTGTGCTCTAACGGCGCCCGGTCGCCTCAGGCGACTAACATTTAGTCTCGGGCGACTGAAAAAGAAAAGCGGTCGCCCGTCCGGGCACCTAGATTTTGGCTTGTGTGAAAACCCAAAACGAAACCAGCGAACGTATTGAAACGGAACGGAACGAAACAAAAAGAAACTTCCTTGTGCTCCCACGCTCCCGTTAGTCCGAAAAACAAAAGCGCTGAAAGCGCATCAATAGCCTGTGTGATCTATATTAGCCGTACATTTAGGTTAAATATTAAGTTTATAGGTCATGGGTCTTGTTTCGCTTCGGTGGTTTCTCTTCCGGTTTTTTAATATAGTGCATGGCCCAGCTTTCTTGTCCATTGAACGACACAATAAAGCGAGCACCTGATTTTAACTAACATTTTCTAATTTTACTTGATAATTTGATGATATTTACAGAACTAAAAATATTTGGCAGGACAGTCAAAGTTGTCACGTCTGTGTTATGTAATATTGTTCCACATGATTTAGCACGAAAAATTATTTTGTCCTTGCCTGTGAGAAACTGCACGATTTTTGCACAAGCCTGTGTTGAAGATCTAATTTTTGTATTGAAGTGGATGATGCTTAATTTTTTGTGTTTCAACAGTTTCAACAGTGGAGTGCATGATTAATAAAACGAAACTTTCCTTTATGCAAATTTTTGTTTATTTAATTAGCTTCCTTCGTGGCATAAAAGATGTTTATCAGCACCATATTTGGCAACTTGCTCGCAATTGTAATAATTCGATCAAAATTTGGTGAAAACGAAAGTTTGAAATAAGAACCCTTTTGTTCCGAAACCTATTTCAGTGGTCTTGAAAGAAATTTCTAAGCGGTTTTAACACGTATGTGGTTAATTTATAACAGGATTTCATGATATCACAAGTTCGCTAAAAAGAGTGCGCGATAGCTTAATTTAGTAACTCTCTTCGCTGCCCGTGTCCGGTTAAGTGAATATTGAACGAGAGAGATTTAAGATGAAAATGTTTGACAAGTATGCGGATTCCCTGGAACTGTTAATTATTAAATGATTAAACCATGAAATGGAATATTAATTACCTAATTAATGAACTATTAATTAATTATTAATTAATTAATCAATGCGGACGACCAACCTGGAAGGCTGGGCGACCTATACCTGTACTTGTCATGGTTAGGCGAAGGGCGCCCTGAAAATTTTGCTAGAGCACAGCCTTGTCCATCCTTTTACCTTGCTGCATTGATTCTCTCGCATTGGAAAACTTCCAAATGGCTGACCGTGTTCGAAATCGCCCTTGTATGCATTACAAAACCTTGGCCATTGACTACATTATGTGCCTTTGTATTGTTCTTTTACGTGTACATGCAAGGGGCCTTCATACCAGTCCTTCATACTAGTATCTGGCGACCAGACATTTGCATTTGGCGACTATTTTTTAACAATTATCTATTGGCCCCTTTCCTAAAAAAAATGGCTCCTAAAACAAGTCTTCAAGGGCCACCGGCCCTCAAGTAAAATTTTCTGGCTGAAACACTGAATTGTCTTCCTACCAAAACTCCTAGTCAAACTATTGTTTCATAAAAGTTTGCAATTCAATGACAGACACAATTCTGACAATTCAGTGACAGATCTGTAATGTTAAATGTCTTTACAAAACAGGTTTAATAACGTTGGTATTGTGGTATTAATAATTTATATTGGGATACATGGAAAAATATTACTAGGCTTTTTTGTATACCATACGGTCATGCCTCTCTGGACCTCTCATAAAGTCAACAAACTCATGTTTGTTAGCCAGAACAAATGCA
>JAHPZR010030901.1:35000-36334 GCA_019787425.1 Platygyra sinensis
TGCTCAAGAAAAGCCTTGGACTGCATCTAGGAGGCCTAAAACACTACAAAATCACAAAAAAGGACAAGGAGACAACATCGGTGAGTCAAAAGCAAAACTTTATTGCGAATTTCATACATTTATAAGCAACAGGAATATTCTCCATACAAACTCCTATAACGAAGAATAATTATTAACTTTACAATCGGAATAAGGCGTGATGGTCGATCTCTTACATAATCATATCAGTTGTCGAACATTGTTTTTCTAAAAACCGAACTCTTTGACATTTATATATACATTAATATATGCTCAAATAGTGAGCTTGGGCTACCTGTGCTCTAGCCTCTTCCAGGCAATCAGTTACATAGTTGGGGTGCAGCGCAAAACGCAAATACTCCTAAATCTCTTCTAAATTGACGGATAGAACGACAAAACGATTTACCTCGCCATTCTGGATAAAGGGAGAGGGGAGACTCCCATGTCAAAGCCGTTCGGGAATGCTTGCAGAGACCGATCTGGGCATGGATTCAGCTATATCTGACACCTAAAAACACTATGTGCCTGATGATCAGATCGGCCCAGATCACCACAGTCAACAATTTACAGCATTATTACAAGCTCATCAAAGTTCTCCCTTGGATTAACTACAAGACTGAATGACCCCTGAGACCTCCACAATATGCAATTTGTGATTACACCATATTATCATAAATTACTATTTTGTCGGCACGTATCAGAGGTCTGGGGAGGGTGTTAGTGCGCAGTGAGTTATGGGATTCGAGTTTGTAATTCGCGGTCGTTAGGAAGGCGAGGCATTCTACGGTAAGCCCTCACCGTGTTAGGTTCTTTTTTTCACTTGCGTGTTTGCTAATGTTTATAGTTTAGGCACTAGCATACGCTAAAACCCCAAGGGTTGCACCACTGCCTTGGTCATTTCCCCTGCTGGGTTTTTGGGGTTTTCATGTCTGGCTATGGTGCTTCTGTTCTTTCGTTTATAGATACATGTAAGCTTAATATATGTTAAACAAACGGCATGGTGGCTTGGCTGGCCAACGCACCCATATATGAACATTGCCGTGTTGTTTGTACCGGTTGAGTAGTACAGGCAAAATGTTTACCGGTAACTTATGGGCCGTATGTGAACCGACTAACTGAGATTAGGTTATGAATTGCTTATTAGTTGCTTACACAGAACAAAGTTGTCCATAAGATGGAGATTGAAATAGTCCTCATGCAACCCTATAATATACTGGTGGTTTAAAAAACTCCCATACTTCCCTAGTCTCCCTATTCTTATGCCAACTAAAAATAATCACTTGCTCTGTCCCCTTTGTGCCCTAACTATACAGGTC
>JAHPZR010030905.1:0-11945 GCA_019787425.1 Platygyra sinensis
GGGACGACTACAAAGCAGGCTTTGGTCAGCTGACTGCTGAGTTCTGGTTAGGAAATGACAAGATCCACAGGCTGACGGCCTCTATAGCCAGCTCTCTACGAGTGGAGCTAGAGGACTGGAACGGAGGTAAAGCGTATGCCAAATATGGCAAGTTCAGCATTGGTGATGAGCAGGCGCAGTATCGACTTGAAGTTGGTTCATATTCAGGGACAGCGGGAGATTCGTTAGCATGGCATAATAACATGGCGTTTACTACAAAAGACAGAGATAATGATAGATCTAGCAGTAACTGTGCTGTTTTACGTACTGGTGCCTGGTGGTACCACAGTTGCCACTACTCCAGTCTAAACGGCAAATACCTGGGAGACACAACTAGTTCCAAAGGTGTTTATTGGTACAACTGGAAGAATAGGTATGCTTCACTCAAATTTACTGAAATGAAACTGAAGTCATCGTCCTAGAAACAGTACCAGCTAATTACACTTGAGCTTGTACAATTTACGGAAGCCGTTACAAGACAATCCCAAAACACCTTTTAATTCCAAAAAAAATATCAACTGCAAAAAAAAACATTGCAAATCGCAAAGTTTTTGGGAAGTCATTTTCAAACAATTTATCAAATCGCAATAAAATTATTGGATTCACAAGAACTTTTTTACAAACCTTTTGGAAATCGGAATAAAATATTTTGTCACGTGATACTTGCTCCTGCAATCAACCAGCATCAGACGTTTTCCACGCGATTTGCCATTCCAAAATGACGGATGAACGCCAGAAAAGAGTTTAGGGTCGTTAAGACTATAAAATACGACGTTTTGCTTTAAGCTTAATGTCGAAGCGAATTTGGAAGCAATGAGAAATTCAGCTGTCGGCGTGGAACGCTAAAGAGAAGTGAACGGGAAAGTATGTTGAGAAGTTCCGCGGACGAGATTTGCAATAGAACATTACTTTGAAAGGGAATTTCGTTACGAGACACGGTTGTTCACGATTTTGGATTTTAAAAAATACTTTCCTGGGATTATCGCTTCTCAGCTTCCCTAACAATTGTTTTTGCCAAATGTTTATTTTTTGTCAACGCTAATAAAAACCACGCACTAAGTGCATACTTCCCTTGTGAGATTCCTCTCCAATGAAGCTCAAAATTCGACATCGTTCCCACCATATTAAACAGCACTCAGCCGCCAGGCCCCGTTTTCTTGACTTCATTCCATCCAAAAGATTTTGTCCAAATGGCTTTCGACTACCCTTTTACTATCACTCTGGGTTATGGCTGCTCTTGAGTCGTATTATTTTGAACCAGAAATGGTCCAAACTCCCCAGATGATAGCAGCGAAGATAGCAAAGTTGATAATCGCTTGCAAATAATATATTTTGCTGATCTTGTGAAGGATGCAGGTTGCTCTCCTTCCCGCAAATTTCGAGTCCAATGGAGTGACGTCACATGATCACGGCCTCGCTGCCAAGTACAGTTTCAAATTGGCGGCCTCCGAAGTCGCTTCCTTCGGGGCGAATTTCTTCAGGATAGCAAAAAACTTCAGAAACTGAAACTTCGGTGAGTGGAAAAGATGAATGTTTACTTACTATAGGTGAAGACAAAAAAGTAAGCTTTTTGGAGTGACCTTCTCCTTTAATCCAAGGTAAACTCTATCGGCTCTTTTGCACCAAACCCTCGGTATTTCTGACCCCTCTCCGCCTCTTTTCTTCGTCGTGCGTTCGCTTTGTTTTTGACTGTATTTTTTGTGTCCGGGTTTAAGACCAAAAGAAATGAAAACAGTCCATATAGCCAAGTAACTACTGAAAATATTTCAATCTTACCTTCTGGTGATGGACGCCCGCTATGAGAACTCGTTGACAATACTCTGACAAATTAACGTTAGTTTTTCTTTAAGTGCATAAAAGCTGTCTATGAAACGAGAAGGACGCACTCAATCCGTCGTTCGCTGTGAATTTATCTTCTTTTGTCTGGGAGCCATTTTGGTCGCCAAACCGTCGAGGCTTGATCTACCGTATTTCTTTGTCATGGCAGGATCTTGTGCGAAAGCTACCACTTGGGTTAGTTTATGTAGTATGGAACATTTCAAACTAAAAGGCTTCCAAAAGCCCATAAAAAATCTTGGACAAGATCAAGAAAATGCGAAAAAACAGCAATAAGCTGCCTTACTGTATGCCCAGTAGAGAATAAGTATCACCAACGGAAAATGAAACACGACAGCTTTCCGTTACTTTTCTGTTAGCTTTTCTTTGAGTCCTTCAAAAAGGTAATGAGAAAAAGTTTAACAAAGCGTCATTTTCACGGGAACATCTTTAGAACAAGAGCTAAGGAAAAACCAACCTTGATAGATTGAGCGTTGCATTTTTTTCCTTTATGTATCTTGTTCTCGACACCTAAATACAACATGCACATAATTCATATGGGTGTTACTTTGGCTGAGCTCTGTTTGCTGGGCAAGAACAATAAACACTCCCAAGTGGGATATATTGGCCACAGATGTGGCCGTTTATTTTGATAGCAAGCTTAGAAAGCTTAAATTACAAACATACCAAAGTATTAGCCCAGCAAAGGTGAGGGAGAAACCGCCAGAAAATGCCGAAAACAGGGAAAATGGGGTGTGGAGGGAGGGAAAATTCCCTTCACTTGCCGAGAATGCTGCACAAACGAGAAGGTGGACCACACCTAGCAATATATAAGTCCCGGATGACAGAAACTCCCGCATACAAGTACTGGGCCTAGTTACGTCACAAGCTACATAAAATCATTTATTTTGGTAAAATAAATTTCCTTTATGTATCTTGTTCTCGACACCTAAATACAACATGCGCATAATTCATATGGGTGTTACTTTGGCTGAGCTCTGCATGTTTTTGCTGGGCAAGAACAATAAACACTCCCAAGTGGGATATATTGGCCACAGATGTGGCCGTTTATTTTGATAGCAAGCTTAGAAAGCTTAAATTACAAACATACCAAAGTATTAGCCCAGCAAAGGTGAGGGAGAAACCGCCAAAGCCCGCCATGAGGAACGAGTGAAAGGGCAGCCCCACCCGAAGCCAAAGCAACACACAAGATGGAGTATGCTACATGAACAATTTTGTAACCCTTACTCGCATGATTAAAATATTAATCTACAACCATGTGGCCCCTGCTCACACGGTACTTAAAAACAATCATAAGTGATCTATAACCCAGTGGCACCTGCTCACATGGGACTGAAACAATAATGAATGGTACTCATAAGCAATAATAACTAATCGATGACCAAGTGGCTCCTGCTCACATGGTAATTAAACAATAAGTAAACTAAAACCGAGTGGCTCCTTCTCACACGGTACTCAAAAACAACATCAACTAATGAACAACCAAGTGGCCCCTGCTCACATGGTAATTAAACAATAAGTAAACTAAAACCGAGTGGCTCCTTCCCACATGGTACTCAAAAACAACATCAACTAATGAACAACCAAGTGGCCCCTGCTCACATGGTAATTAAACAATAAGTAAACTAAAACCGAGTGGTTGAAATATCCAACAAACCTTCAAGTATAACAAACTCGACCTTGAACTCAAGAGATGACAGTCTCAAACAATCAGGTAAACAGTTACCTTTAGTTAGACATTTTAAAGGATGAAAAGTTAAAAAGGATATCATACTTGACAATTTCATTAAAGGGGCTTCTCAGGGCCAATGTACATTAAAAAAAATTCAAACAAATATTTCAAATAAGCTATAAAGTGGTTAGAAATCCCAACTGGCAGGAGGGCCACACCAGCTGGCTATCTACATGTACAAAGTGCAGCTCGCAGAGGAGTTGAACTCCAGTCCGAGCAACCAAGAAGAAATCTGGTGAGTGTCAGGGGAGCAGCAGATTACAACCACTATACCTCGATCCTTATAAGTCTTATTATTAATTTTGGTTTGGAGAGATTACAGTTACTAAAATGATTATATGTATATACTTGCCAAGTTAAACATATTTTAGGGTCTTAAGAGTTTCCCCGATCAGGAGAATTGGAATTATCATTCTAGTGCTGTGATTTTAAAACCCATGCATATCTCCAACAGAGACCTGGGCTTCAGTCCCTACCAATGAAGTTTAATGAGTGAGTTTGAACCTGGCCTTCAATTTTTGAAATCACTGCATGACTTAAATTGTTACTAACCAGGAAAAGGCCTATGGCATTTTCAGCTCATATTAAGCTTCTCATGTCATAATCCTCACTCACATTTTTCCTCTTTTTGTTTGGTTGATTAGCGGCTCAAATGTGGTGTCTGGCACGCTACTTTCCCCTGATGATCAGTGAATGGGTTCCACCAGATAATGTCCATTTGTTACATTTTTGTGATTTACTTCATATTGTGGACCTATGCTGTGCCCCAGTGACTAGCCCTGGAGCAGGAGCCTATTTAAGGATTCTTATCAAAGATTATTTGCAAGAGATGGTGTTGCTATATCCAGCAAAGAACATAACCCCCAAACAACATTTCCTGGTACACTATCCTCGGCAGCTTGTTCAGTGAGTATGATAATACTGTATTAGAGTAGATATATAATGAAATTTATGATTAAAATATTACTATTATCAAACTGCTGGGAAGTGTGTAATTACTGCTTATTAACCAAATGAAGGGCCGTACAGGAAGAATTGCACCCAAGGTATTTTTGGTACAGATCATGTGGTAAAGTACCAGAGATTTTCTCCCAGTACAGTTCCAAGATAGTTAGTTAATAAAAAGTTTATCATATACCTTTCTCTAACATTTGAACGTTGCCTCACTGTCGCCCATGCTCTTCAAGTCCACACACTATCACAGTACACATCATACATGCACCTTAACAAGCTCTTGTTAGCCATATAGTGCTAACTTGTATAACACACTTTCTGATTGGTTTAAACACCATGAGTGCACATGCTTTATGAGAGTATAAAGCATGGAGCTCACTAATGCCTTGCCAGTATACCAATTTCGATATATTAAAATTCAACCTAACACAATAGACCTCAGCACGAGGCCCTTGGGAATAAACCCCACAAACCCTGTAGTTATTCCCAAGAGCCTCGTGCTGAGGTCTATTCTGTTAGGCGGAGTTTATTATTATTTATTATTATATCGAAATTGGTCTATTCCACTGACATTGTTTTAAAAATAAATTTGCAAATTTGTGAGGAAAATCATAACTTGGTTGTTCATTGGTTGTTCATTAGTTGTTCATTAGTTGTACTTGTTTTTGAGTACTGTGTGAGAAGGAGCCACTCGGTTTTAGTTTACTTATTGTTTAATTACCATGTGAGCAGGGGCCACTTGGTTGTACATTAGTTGATGTTGTTTTTGACCACTGTGTGGGCAGGAGCCACTCAGTTTTAGTTTACTTATTGTTTCATTACCATGTGAGCAGGGGCCGCTTGGTTGTTCATTAGTTGATGTTGTTTTTGAGTACTGTGTGAGAAGGAGCCACTCGGTTTTAGTTTACTTATTGTTTAATTGCCATGTGAGCAGGGGCCACTTGGTTGTTCATTAGTTGATGTTGTTTTTGAGTACCGTGTGAGAAGGAGGCACTCGCTTTTAGTTTACTTATTGTTTAATTACCATGTGAGCAGGGGCCACTTGGTTGTTCATTAGTTGATGTTGTTTTTGAGTATCGTGTGAGAAGGAGCCACTCGGTTTTAGTTTACTTATTGTTTAACTACCATGCGAGCAGGGGCCACTTGGTTGTTCATTAGTTGATGTTGTTTTTGAGTACTGTGTGAGAAGGAGCCACTCGGTTTTAGTTTACTTATTGTTTAACTACCATGTGAGCAGGGGCCACTTGGTTGTTCATTAGTTGATGTTGTTTTTGAGTACTGTGTGAGAAGGAGCCACTCGGTTTTAGTTTACTTATTGTTTAATTACCATGTGAGCAGGGGCCACTTGGTTGTTCATTAGTTGATGTTGTTTTTGAGTACCATGTGGGAAGGAGCCACTCGGTTTTAGTTTACTTATTGTTTAATTACCATGTGAGCAGGGGCCACTTGGTTGTTCATTAGTTGATGTTGTTTTTGAGTACCGTGTGAGAAGGAGCCACTCGGTTTTAGTTTACTTATTGTTTAATTACCATGTGAGCAGGAGCCACTTGGTCATCGATTAGTTATTATTGCTTATGAGTACCATTCATTATTGTTTCAGTCCCATGTGAGCAGGTGCCACTGGGTTATAGATCACTTATGATTGTTTTTAAGTACCGTGTGAGCAGGGGCCACATGGTTGTAGATTAATATTTTAATCATGCGAGTAAGGGTTACAAAATTGTTCATGTAGCATACTCCATCTTGTGTGTTGCTTTGGCTTCGGGTGGGGCTGCCCTTTCACTCGTTCCTCATGGCGGGCTTTGGCGGTTTCTCCCTCACCTTTGCTGGGCTAATACTTTGGTATGTTTGTAATTTAAGCTTTCTAAGCTTGCTATCAAAATAAACGGCCACATCTGTGGCCAATATATCCCACTTGGGAGTGTTTATTGTTCTTGCCCAGCAAAAACATGCAGAGCTCAGCCAAAGTAACACCCATATGAATTATGCGCATGTTGTATTTAGGTGTCGAGAACAAGATACATAAAGGAAATTTATTTTACCAAAATAAATGATTTTATGTAGCTTGTGACGTAACTAGGCCCAGTACTTGTATGCGGGAGTTTCTGTCATCCGGGACTTATATATTGCTAGGTGTGGTCCACCTTCTCGTTTGTGCAGCATTCTCGGCAAGTGAAGGGAATTTTCCCTCCCTCCACACCCCATTTTCCCTGTTTTCGGCATTTTCTGGCGGTTTCTCCCTCACCTTTGCTGGGCTAATACTTTGGTATGTTTGTAATTTAAGCTTTCTAAGCTTGCTATCAAAATAAACGGCCACATCTGTGGCCAATATATCCCACTTGGGAGTGTTTATTGTTCTTGCCCAGCAAACAGAGCTCAGCCAAAGTAACACCCATATGAATTATGTGCATGTTGTATTTAGGTGTCGAGAACAAGATACATAAAGGAAAAAAATGCAACGCTCAATCTATCAAGGTTGGTTTTTCCTTAGCTCTTGTTCTAAAGATGTTCCCGTGAAAATGACGCTTTGTTAAACTTTTTCTCATTACCTTTTTGAAGGACTCAAAGAAAAGCTAACAGAAAAGTAACGGAAAGCTGTCGTGTTTCATTTTCCGTTGGTGATACTTATTCTCTACTGGGCATACAGTAAGGCAGCTTATTGCTGTTTTTTCGCATTTTCTTGATCTTGTCCAAGATTTTTTATGGGCTTTTGGAAGCCTTTTAGTTTGAAATGTTCCATACTACATAAACTAACCCAAGTGGTAGCTTTCGCACAAGATCCTGCCATGACAAAGAAATACGGTAGATCAAGCCTCGACGGTTTGGCGACCAAAATGGCTCCCAGACAAAAGAAGATAAATTCACAGCGAACGACGGATTGAGTGCGTCCTTCTCGTTTCATAGACAGCTTTTATGCACTTAAAGAAAAACTAACGTTAATTTGTCAGAGTATTGTCAACGAGTTCTCATAGCGGGCGTCCATCACCAGAAGGTAAGATTGAAATATTTTCAGTAGTTACTTGGCTATATGGACTGTTTTCATTTCTTTTGGTCTTAAACCCGGACACAAAAAATACAGTCAAAAACAAAGCGAACGCACGACGAAGAAAAGAGGCGGAGAGGGGTCAGAAATACCGAGGGTTTGGTGCAAAAGAGCCGATAGAGTTTACCTTGGATTAAAGGAGAAGGTCACTCCAAAAAGCTTACTTTTTTGTCTTCACCTATAGTAAGTAAACATTCATCTTTTCCACTCACCGAAGTTTCAGTTTCTGAAGTTTTTTGCTATCCTGAAGAAATTCGCCCCGAAGGAAGCGACTTCGGAGGCCGCCAATTTGAAACTGTACTTGGCAGCGAGGCCGTGATCATGTGACGTCACTCCATTGGACTCGAAATTTGCGGGAAGGAGAGCAACCTGCATCCTTCACAAGATCAGCAAAATATATTATTTGCAAGCGATTATCAACTTTGCTATCTTCGCTGCTATCATCTGGGGAGTTTGGACCATTTCTGGTTCAAAATAATACGACTCAAGAGCAGCCATAACCCAGAGTGATAGTAAAAGGGTAGTCGAAAGCCATTTGGACAAAATCTTTTGGATGGAATGAAGTCAAGAAAACGGGGCCTGGCGGCTGAGTGCTGTTTAATATGGTGGGAACGATGTCGAATTTTGAGCTTCATTGGAGAGGAATCTCACAAGGGAAGTATGCACTTAGTGCGTGGTTTTTATTAGCGTTGACAAAAAATAAACATTTGGCAAAAACAATTGTTAGGGAAGCTGAGAAGCGATAATCCCAGGAAAGTATTTTTTAAAATCCAAAATCGTGAACAACCGTGTCTCGTAACGAAATTCCCTTTCAAAGTAATGTTCTATTGCAAATCTCGTCCGCGGAACTTCTCAACATACTTTCCCGTTCACTTCTCTTTAGCGTTCCACGCCGACAGCTGAATTTCTCATTGCTTCCAAATTCGCTTCGACATTAAGCTTAAAGCAAAACGTCGTATTTTATAGTCTTAACGACCCTAAACTCTTTTCTGGCGTTCATCCGTCATTTTGGAATGGCAAATCGCGTGGAAAACGTCTGATGCTGGTTGATTGCAGGAGCAAGTATCACGTGACAAAATATTTTATTCCGATTTCCAAAAGGTTTGTAAAAAAGTTCTTGTGAATCCAATAATTTTATTGCGATTTGATAAATTGTTTGAAAATGACTTCCCAAAAACTTTGCGATTTGCAATGTTTTTTTTTGCAGTTGATATTTTTTTTGGAATTAAAAGGTGTTTTGGGATTGTCTTGTAACGGCTTCCGTAAATTGTACAAGCTCAAGTGTAATTAGCTGGTACTGTTTCTAGGACGATGACTTCAGTTTCATTTCAGTAAATTTGAGTGAAGCATACCTATTCTTCCAGTTGTACCAATAAACACCTTTGGAACTAGTTGTGTCTCCCAGGTATTTGCCGTTTAGACTGGAGTAGTGGCAACTGTGGTACCACCAGGCACCAGTACGTAAAACAGCACAGTTACTGCTAGATCTATCATTATCTCTGTCTTTTGTAGTAAACGCCATGTTATTATGCCATGCTAACGAATCTCCCGCTGTCCCTGAATATGAACCAACTTCAAGTCGATACTGCGCCTGCTCATCACCAATGCTGAACTTGCCATATTTGGCATACGCTTTACCTCCGTTCCAGTCCTCTAGCTCCACTCGTAGAGAGCTGGCTATAGAGGCCGTCAGCCTGTGGATCTTGTCATTTCCTAACCAGAACTCAGCAGTCAGCTGACCAAAGCCTGCTTTGTAGTCGTCCCATCCCCGATAAAAGGCTACCGAGCCATCCTGTCTTCGCTGAAAGACGGTCCAGCCTCCACCGTCAGTGCGCATGTCACAGTAGACACTGAAGTGTCCTGTACCATCTGGGTTGATAGAATACACTCCACTCTGAGTATGGCCTGACTTTAATAAGTCAAAACAATCTGATAAAATAAAAGAACACAGCGAATTTAATTTTTAGTTCAAATAATGCTAGTGGTATTGCTGCTGAAATATTATAGGAAGTTCCATCACCTCAGTTTTTTACGAGATTGTAGGCAATCATGCCAAAGAATTAATTAAGGTCTTTACACAAATTATAATCTACAAAGATCAAAGCACTTTGGGTGGGTTAAGAAATAACCTGAATTAAAGAAGCGATCTTAGAATCCGAGAAATATTGTTTTATTTCTATCACCTATTCTGTTTACTTCTCTTAGGCCCCGTCTACAATAATCCGTTTTCAAACGAAAACGGAGCTGCTTTGCTCCGGATACGGCTTTCGTCCACACTACAACGCCGAAAACGATCGTCGAAAACGGAGCCATTCGAAAACGCTCTCCAGAGTGGAGCGATCTGAAAATGATGCTTTTTGAAAACGCTGTTTTCTAGTGTGGACGGAGAAAACGATGCTATTTGAAAACGGTGACGTCATCAAAATAGACACGACCCGGCGCCAGACCACACGACCGTGAGTATCCAGAATGGCTGACAGACTCGACCATGTGGCTTCTCTCTTAATAAAACGGATACGGCATTGTAGTGTGTACGGGCGAAAACGATACGAAAACGATAAGTGTAGACGCAAATCTTTTTGAAAACGGAGCAAAACAGCTCCGTTTTCGTTTGAAAACGGATTAGTGTAGACGGGGCCTTAGTGAACTTCCGCATTAACTTTCACAGAAAAATCGAGGGTGTTAAAGAACACATATGTTAGTGTGAATGTACACTAAATTCGTGTCACCACAACACCAACAAAGTGTAATTAAAAAAATACCCCAACTCAGTGTTCAATTACACCAAATTGGTGTTATCGAAACAATGCGCAACACCATGTAGATGTTTTTTTACACTGCGACTGTGTAACAAAAACCTCGTGTGGACTTGTCACCTTTTGTATGTAATTTTACACTGGTACGCGTATGTCAACGCGAACTAGTTGTTAAATTACACGAAATGTCGGGTATGAAAGGGGCAGGGATGCTCCGTTGGAAAGTTCGAATTAAACCCCTATGGGAGACCAACCTGGGCGTGGTTCCAACGTTATTCGACCCCTAAAATATACCAGTCTAAACAAGCTTAAAGATAACACTGTTGGAAATTATTTTAAGTGCTGCAAACCAATAATAGCAATACACCTTACTCTCCGTCATAACTGATTAAATGCCAAGTAAAACTAGATAATAAGCATGCATTGGCATCAGAAAAGCTGTAATGTTGGGGGAGACTTCGATAGAGAATGGAGTGATGAAGACCTCGTAAGAAGTAGTTATCACGTACAACACAATAAATGAAGTCCTGTTTATTAACTGTTTCAATTATTCATAAAAAAGGAATAAAACTGAACAGTTTTATCTCTGTCATTTGCTGGACTGCCCTGAGTTACTGATCACTGTTTGTGAGTTGTTCAATTAAAAAAAGAAAAACCATACACTTAAATGCTCTATGGAAATAATATTAACTATGCAGCATCCGTGAGGTCATACCGCATCCTTACAACTAGCGTTTCGATGCCTGCCACCTTTACTTTGTGGAGTAACAAGGGGTGATGATCTATTAAAGCATCATAACTACTGATCCCCTCTTCATTAAAAATCAAAATCTCATAAGCGGACAGGTGTGCAATGTGTCTGACAGTGTGCAACTTGTGCCCAACAAACACTACATCTCCATTTGGCAAAATATATGTCTCTTTAATCTGAAGAAACTGAGGCAAGAGACCATCATGTCCAGTCACAAGAATCTGCCTAGCCTGGTACTTCGTTCCAAAGCACTGAATCCAGTTTGCCCTTAAACAGGGAAAAAGATAAAGTAAGATTACGCACTAGGTTAAGACTGTAACAAAGAGGAAAATACTTAAAGCCTTACAAGTATTGAAAAACTAAAACCGATCTCTTCTCAGTTTCCTGCTGGTGAATTATTGGAATCATAATTTTTGAAGATAGAGAAAAGCTCTCTCTGCAAAAATGACAAAACCTAAAAGCACAAAACCATACCAGTGTTAAATCAGGTCACTGAGGTGAAACATGGATGGCACATGGGATGATGGGAAACAATATAGAAAATAATAAGTCAGACTGAATTTTTCAAACACAGGGAAGAATTTGGCACCATTTAAATGACTTACCTGTAAAGCTGGTTTTCTGGTAACAAATTGGGGTATTGCCTTAGAAAAAGGTCTTTGCGACCTCTCATCATTTCATTAATGGCAACACTTCTTCCTTCAAAATATACAATAAAAGAAAGAAAAGAAAGAAATATAACATAAACATAGTTTTTTTAAGCCTCATCTCAAGTAATCTTGATAAAAACACAATAACAAACAACAACAATTTATACGGTACATACAAACAAGA
>JAHPZR010030906.1:0-17921 GCA_019787425.1 Platygyra sinensis
AACAGAATGGTAAACGGTACAAAGTGCTAAGAAAGAAAAGAAAAGTGCTAATCGATAGCTTTCATTTGAATGGTCACACACTTGACCAAGGCTTCATCCTCAGACTTTAAGAGTTAGAATCACCTGGCGTGCACGGCCTAATAAACATGAAACTACCGCTCCATAGCACGCTGTAACAATGGACACCCCATTAGGGAGTTTTAGCAATGATGACGGCGACAGCGAGGGTGACCTCTTGTAAAAAATGAATTTATATCTTGGCTTCGAATGTCGCAACTCTGTAAATCTGTCCAGTACGCCTATCGGTCTAAAAACTTGGTCGGGCTAAACATGCACCAACAGCGTTCAATTCTAAAAGAAAGTACTAAGAAATAGCTAATGCGGTTCGCGTTCTCCAAAATTCGTAGAGCTTGGTTATTTCACGTGGTTGTTTTGTAGAGGGCGGCAAAGAAATGTACTAAAGATTCAAAACACACGTGCTGAAACATTGCTCTGCTCACTAAAACTTTTATTTGTTGACCCTGTTGTTGTCGTCGCCGTCGTGGTTTGCTAAAACTTGATCCTATTGCTTGCGCAGCAAACCAGCTCAAAAAGTGATCATAAAACGCTATCCGAGTTGATCACTGTGACTATTGGATAAGTGTCAAGACAACAAATTAAACTAGGGTTTCGGTTGTCCTTTGCAGTTAGTTACTTATAGTCGTACCGTATCTTTATACTGAAAACAGGTGCGGTTTAGTCCTTTCCTCAGGATTCACTGAATGCAGTAAGAAACTCTACGTTAAATGTTGCTGGGATCGGGTGGACGTTATCGCAATATTGGACACCCCCTCCTCCCTCATCCACTCAATATTTTGTATGTAGGCGGAGTGAAAGGGTGGATCTTGCCGATAGTGTCCCGAAAACGAGCAAGAGGGTGGCAAAGGGAAGGTACCAATCACCCGTCGCGCTGAATTTTCCTCTTCAATCACGCGTCACGGAGAATTTTTTGCCAATTACGCGTCACATAAAAAGAAGAAAGTACATCGCCAATTTTAATTTCTCGACCCTAAAAACAATTCGGGGACTCAACGACAGAAACACATTGGCAAGGCCATTATGAGTGGTCTATCCGATCAATTTACAGAATGCCCCTCGGTCCCAGCTTCTTTTAACCACTTAGTACCAGAGTGTGCGTACGGATCTTGTAAGACCAGGAAAGTCCTCAAATTTTACTGCAAAGTCCTGGAAATAGCCGATCTTGAAAAGTTCTGGAAATCTGTTAAACTCAGTTACAAGTGATAAAATTAAATGTATGGCAGACAGCAAGGAGAATTAACATGGTGATCTTGGGAGCGAAAGAGTTAATGTGAATTTTAGAGTCCTCGAAAAATCAATCTGAGTCCTGACCTGAAAAATTGCCGGAAGTTTGTTTCTAAAAAAAATAGAAAACCCTGTACTGGAGTGTGATAGAATGAAAAGCACTGGGTGAAAGGCATTCTAGTTTTATCCACATGGTAGAAGTAAGAACTTTTTTTTACAGTACGGTGCTGAATAAAATAACTTCTCAATAGATTTCATTTGAAACAGGAGCCATAATCAGGGACGGAGACCGCAAGTCTTGGGATCCGCGCGGACCCATGATATGGGACAATTTTTCTATTGTCAAGAGATTATCAAGGTACTAATACCTTGATAATCTCTTGATTTTGTACAATACCATAAAAAGAGGCATTGGAACCCCACAGTCCTGCTGGAACCCTCAATCCAGGAGTGCTTTCATTATGCCAAACCGACCGGTCAGAGATCAGTGGGAATACCCGAGGAAAACGGAACGACATTGTGGTGCCCATCCAGATGGGCACCAACATCTGTCACTGAGTTTTGCTACAAAAGCGTAATACCTTCGAAAATACTTTTTCTAATACATGAACTGTTCAGATAGCCAAATTTCCCAAAATAAGTCACTTTTTGTAACCAACATGGCAGCTCCTTCGGCCGTGATGTAAATGCTGCGTCACGCAAAAGCTTAGAATGTCAAGCGTGGTGTATCACAGAACCAAGAACCCATTGGGAGCGAAACTTTGTATGAACATAAGTTTTCAGCTGCTCTTATACATTACGAAAGTAAAATCTTAGGATCAATAGTTCTGTACTTTGAATTTTAGTGACGTCACATAAAACCCTTCAATAGGAATGGCTCTTACCATTTTTATTATTCCTTTTCCGAATTCCCTAATTAGGGCAATTTGTGAAAAATGGAACGGCGAACTTTGGGCGGAATATCCCGACCGAAACAAGTGGACCACCTCTAGAGGTGCTCCCGAATATTCCAGTCGGGGGAAACCGTAACGGACCATTCCATTTTAATTCATGTCGAAATTTTCGGAATCTTTGGCATGGGCAGGTACAGTAAACACCCGCATATAAGAACACAGGATTTGGGAGGTCAGGCTGATCGGGTTCTTATTTAACGGGTGCTTGGTGACAAATCAGCCTCAAAGTGTTCTTCAAATGTTCTTAAATTTCTATACTGTATTAGTAATACGGGTACTACCCAAAAATGCCCCTAGATGTAAAATTAGCATAAATTAATAAAATAAATATTCTTTGATTTTAATGATCTGTACTGTATCTATAGATGAGATGACTGGTTGTCCTTCATTGAGTTATTTTTTTGTAAAAAAATACCTCTTAGTCGGCGCGTCGAGTTAACAAATTGACGTCAGTTTTTTATGCGTCTGTCCTGTTATTGATCATGAATTTCGTCATCACATTGTCAAAGTAGCTATGGATCCACGAGGCGATAGCCGAGTGGATCCGCAGACTACTTTGACAATGTTATGACGAAATTCATTATCAATAACAGGACAGACGCATTAAAAACTGACATCAATTTGTTTTTTACAATAACAAATTGTCGAATTGCCGGCTCTCGCTTGCTGACGCGTCGCATGAATTTTAAATTCATGTGTATGCCCGCATATGGACAATAAAAATTAGCCAATGAGCGCGCGTGAATTTCTGCAGTTATCGTAAAATATGTTATGGACGGGTCAACGGATCAGTGAGTGAGTCAGTGAGTGAGTCAGTGAGTGAGAGATGTATGTATGTCACACCAATCAGATCGTATCTACTATAAACAGCCAATCAAATTTCTTGTTTTAAAGGTAAATGATATATGAGAAGATTTGATCCCGATACAGTTCAGAACGGCCATATTCATTCTTCTATAAAAGAGGAGAAAGTATTCATATATTGGGTTTACTTCGGCATTTTCTGTGGGTTAGGCTGAGGATTTCATGAGCCTTGAGGTCTGAAACAGTGCTTGAGCTAGTTGTATGCAAATGAGTGAGATATTTTGTTTTATTTTTAGTTACAAAGGTACTTGATATTTTTGTTTTTTCACAAGGAGTAAATTCAATTAGACGTCATGCATCGTTGCTTCTAGTTCTAAGGAAATGTTTTAGAGGAGACGGGACTATTTTGATTTAATTTTGAAAGAGTTCGAACGTTTACAATAGGTACAGGAAACGATTATTTTGTTGCATGCAAATATAGAGAGATATTTTTATTTTTTAGTTACAAAGCTAAGGGTAATTTGACACTTTTGTTTTTCACAAGGGAGTAAATTCAATTAGAGCTGATACATCGTCACCGCTTGTTCCCACGAGATGCTTGCTACTTTTAGTTACAAATGGTAATTTGACACTTTTGTTTTTCATTTGAGAGCAAATCGTTCGCACAAGATGTTTTCTATTTTCAGTTAAAAATGGTAACTTGACACTTTTGTTTTTCATATCGGAGTAAATTAAATTTAACTTTCAACGTGTCAGAACGGTTTTTTCTCTTTCTTTCTATTTTCGATGAAGAGGTGTTGTGTAAAAAGGGTAAACTTACGACTCTTATAAAATGCGATAAGGTCTGTTAACTTGAGTATTTTGAGCAAAAATTCCTCTTGGGGGTTGGAAGGGCTATGTGATCGATGAGTGAGGGAGTTATGCATGTGCGCGTGTCACACCAATCACGGTGTGGGTATCAAAGAACGAATCAAATTGCCTGTTAGAAAATAAGATGGTATCTACATTAATTTGGAGAGTATTGTACGTTGTTCACTCAACATTTGATGGCTTACTATTTAGCTATCTTACTATTACCGATGTAACATCGGTATGTTCATCATAAATTCTCAGTTTCTTTCTTGCTGTACATCGCAACCAAAAAAACTTAACTAAATCATTACTGTAAACAGTTCTACGAATGCTCCTATCACAAAAAAATAACTCTTGCACGCTTTGCGTGCCTATGTTTTAATATAGGTAATGATTAATAAATACACTACACTTGTTTTTTATGTGACACCTTTTCCATATAAGAACATGCTGAATTTTTCAGGTTGATCTTGTTCTTATAAAAATGGGGCTTTATTGGCCAAATTTCAGCCTGGTGTTCTTAATCCATTTGTTCCTATAAGCGGGTGTTTACTGTAATTGTAAGCTACGACAGGTATAAGCACCCAGGCCATGCTTTGCCAAAAATTAGATGATGATAATTTTTTCCCGCCAATAATTATCTTCAAAGCCTTGGTAGCCTGGCCAATTCACATTCAATATGGCCGACAGCAACAACTGACAACTTCCAACCTTGACGTAATACTGACACGGATTCGGCGATTGATAAGGTTGTTGTGAAGGCACATAATGGATAGATTTGTCGTCCGAACCAAACGTCTTCCAGACCTGAACATAAAAGTACAGTGACAAAGGATAACAAGAAACAGGCAACAATCGAGAGTCTCGCGGTGAGTTTACTTTTATAGGAGATGCTTTGATCTTAACTATTTTAAATGGCTTAATGTGTTCTTTAACGTCCTACTTTTGGGAAGATCCCGAAGAAAAGACCAAGTCCGAGCAGAGGGAAGGTTTATGCATAGTATAGTCAGTCAGCATGATGTTTAATATATATTTAGGTGACAATGGTTGAGGTCACACTTGAGCTTTTTTTACCATAGTAAACGAAAGTTTACCATGGTAAATGGGTTTTTCAATGTGAGCGGCTTTTCTCACTTTACCATGGTAAACACAAGTCTAGTCTGTTGCGTTAGTAACTGCGGGAGAATGAAAACAAAGTTTACTATAGTAAAACCATCTCAAAAAGCATGGTTTGTCGCGCGTTTATCTAAACTTTGTTTATTTAGGTGGCATCTTGTCATGAATTTTGAGAAGCATTCCGTGACTTTGCTGAATTTGCGTGTGCCCACTATATACATGTGCTTTCGATCTCCTTCACGCACGATCTTTTGAGTATCAGTCTAGTGGATTTTTGCGACGTTTGGAATGTTCTTTGCCATATCCGACAACTTTTCGCGCAGTTCTCGGATAGTAAATTTCATTTTATACGTTTAAAGTACAACTATAATTTCGTGAATAATAGGAATGAATCTGTTCATTCAGAAATCGATGAACGCTAATTTAAAAACAGCAATTTTCCGTTTTTTGGCCATGACAAAGTAAAAGAGCCACAATCGATACTGCAAGAGGTTCACGATCCATGGCGCAGTCATGAAAAATGAAGTTGAAGGAACTCCTGTCTGCCATCAACTCGACATTTGAGTAGCACTCTTGTGACAAAAAACCATCTGGGACGCGTAAAAGTCAGCTAATGTGTTTTACCGTGGTAAACTTTGTTTACCTTTTTTATACCATAGTTAAGGGCTTTTACCTTAGTAAACTGCTAGGTGTGACCTCAGCCAATGGCGGTCTGGCTAATCATAGTCGAACCTGTATTAAGGTGATTCCTCAGTATTGCATTGCGCATCCCTACTGTGCACGATTTTTGCGTCATTAGCGCACGCAAATGAGCACGTGCACGTGCAAAACGTAAGAAATTTCCCACAAGCAAGGCTTGACAGCGAAATAACAGCTTGTTCTCTCTTAAACGAGCATGGTGACCTATATTTTTTATTGCATAATAATAGTGCCTGTGTTATCCACTTTAATATACAAAAATTTTAAAAAAATTTATCTGAAAGAAAAAAGATATAGCTGAAAGTGTGCACAAAACTGTTACTCTAGGATGTAAATTATGACCACAAAAACATTGACTCAACGAACGCATTTCGTCCACCTTGTTTTAAGTGGTGCGATTTTTTCCACAAGTTTTATATGATATTGATCCATATGTTTCATACTTTTTTCCTGTCAAGTTTTCCTCTGAGTATTACTTCGATAAAATGTACTTTCAGCTACCGCAAAATGTAATGTGGACCAATGAATAACGTGCGAGATTAGCACAAGTACAGGCATAAATTGAGCAAGATTGGCCCATCATATCTCTTTTGAAAGAATGGTGACCTATCTTTTTATTTTATTTTTCTTTGTAGGAAACATTCAGAGAAAGTTTAAAAAAATTCATCAGTAATTTTTATTTCTGAGGAAGCACCTTAAGCGGCCCAGTTATCAGTCTGAAACTTATTGTCAGTTAAATACTGTAAATAAAACTACCATTAACCATCCTGATGAGGACTTTTCTAGTATATAATTATAAAGTAAAATGAGACTTATGACCTTCTTGTATGTGTAAACATAAGATTAATATTTTCAATAAACAATTAATATTTAGATTAATAATTGATAGTTTTGTCTAACTGATAAAATTGAAGACCTAAAATCTTCTTTTAAGGAGGAGCTCAATGTCCCTGACCTAAGTAAGTTTGTAAATCATCCTGGAGAAACTTTTCACACTATTCGCGTTACGGCACTCGGTTGGCAAATAATTTTACAAAACTGGACCTCTATAAGATATGAAATACTTTCTGATATTCAACTTGAAAGGTTGGATTTCCAACATTAGACTGTTCCTTAAATTATAAGAGGGTTGCAATTTCACGATATGTGCTGTCATACAGGATGGTAAATCATCTTGGTACATCTTATAAGTTAGTTTCAGGATATATTGCTTATAGAAAGTTCTTAGAGTGACCCATTTAGCCGTGGTGAGGACTTCCACTGACGGTAGATCCTTAGCAAAATTGAAAATGACTTTTGATGGCAGATAAGAGTCTCAAATACTTTAAGAGGTGATAAGTGATTTAAGCATTTAAACACATGTTTATCATGCGTAATGTGATTACATGTTCACACCCAATGGTAGAAATATTCAAAGTAAGCAGCCTCAAAGGGTGCTAGCCTGTATCACATGGGGAGAGGCAGCTGTGACACTGGCTATGAGGGTAACTGCTCAATAAGGGTTCAACTGTAAGAGTTTCAGTCTCCTACCTGTAATTCGAAACAAGGCGACCCAAAACATAGTTCTATATGATGCGTAGTTTATATGTTTTCTTTGTTTTCTTGAAGAGTGTGGTTGTGGTGGAAGAAATACAGCATCTCAAATGCCAGTTGGAAAGTGACGTTTCCTCATCCGAGACAATTTTGTCATCATTGAAATGTTAGGGTCAAAGAACTTATCAAAAGATGTGTTGCTGTCCACAAAAATTGGTCACACAGTCAATGGTCTTCGACGTCAAGGAAGCAGTGATGAAATAAGAGAACAGGCAAAGCAAGTTTTCAGGAGATGGAGACATTTTATCAGAGATCTTGAAAAAGAAAAACCTCTTATAGAAGTTCACTGTGACAAAAAAACTGAAGTTGTCAGAGGGAAGGCAAGACAGCTATTAGCTGATGCTCTTCAATTGACGGTAGGAACTGATTCAATTGACCAGAGGTCTGTTGAAATGGCTTTTTTAAGCCATTACATGCATCATTGGTTTAAGCCAGGGATTCAAAAAAAGTACACATAATGAGAAACATCTCCTAGCTACACTTTGCAGCACAGCTGTTGTAAGATTCTTACAATGTAAAAGTAGCAAGTTCAAGACAGTCTTCACCATGCAATGGATTTTGAATTGTTCAAACTCTTCTTTGGAACATATCTTGAATCGTATCTTGCTAGAGAGTGCAACACTCAACAAACTTGCAAATGGCAGGAATTGACAGGAAAGATTACCTCATTACAGGATTGCAAAGGTTATGATCACATGATCAATTTGTTTGAATCCATGACTGAAACCAACAGTGTGTCGAATGGCCTGAAAAAATACCATTTAAACAGACATCTACATGTAGATCTATATGTTATGCTTTTATACCTAAGACCTATTTGCACTAACAGAAAAAGGTATGCATGGATCAGTGATAAAAGCTGTACACACATCAGTCCAGGGCCTGGTTGCATGAAATGAATTTATCAAATCAGATTGCATTTGTTTATCAAATTCAGATTTTAGTCAAGAAATAATCGACTTTTTACTTTCAGTTGCCAAGGAAAGTTGGCCAAGACTCGGTCATCATGGAGATTTCACTGTTTGGTTCTTAAGAGTTTACAATGAATGCTGGTGTAACATAACTTACAACAAAATTATGAGAAACATGCTATATTTATTCAATGGATGACATAGTTCTTTTCATTTTATTTGCAGACTGCAGAGAATTTACCAGAGCTTATTGAAAGAACTGTGTTTCACACATATGGCCGACTTATCAGTAACACCTACATGTACAAGAGAAAAATGCGGTCTTTAGTCTTCACTTTGAAACACAGGAATACTATCAGAGAGAAAGTTATAGGTGGTGAAATAACTGTGAAGAAGCTTGTCACTTCCTCTGTTGATGAGCTTATAGACTGTGCAAATGAAAATTCAAATAAGGAGCGTTAATTAACTACGAACTAAAGAAACATTTTTTTGGACTTAGTGGAATTTTATTTTCATTTTATTATAGATATTTTATTTGTAAAACACATACCGTATATCAGGGCTACTGTGAATGCTGTCTTTCTATTTATCGAAACCAGCCAATTTAGCTTTATGGACCATATTGGTATTCTCGGTAATAGATTGGCCTAGCTTGTGGTGGAGGCTCATGGAGGGAAAATCATTAAAAAGAAATAAATGTCATTTGCATGTGAAAAGACTCTTTTGCACTATCCTCAGTTGCAAGATAGTTCCGGGCAGAAACTAAGAATACAAACTTGGTCTATTAATAAAAAGATGTTATGTACAGAATTTGGGGATGGACCTTTATTTCTTTAGAAGGGGCGGGGCGGGGGAGGAGGCGGGGGCTGGAGCGGGGAGTTTTGGGCAATTTTTTGGGGGGCATGAATTTTCCTCTTCACCTGTACTAGTTATTAGGTTGTGCATTTTTTTTTGGGGGGGGGGTGGGTACTAACTTGTGCAAGACTTTTTAACATCATAATCCGAACTGGAGACCAGAAAGTACTCACTCATATTTTTTTCCTGGTGGCTCCTCTTGCACATTTTTTTCCCAGCTGTCTTTGCTATGTGAATTTTTTTTTCGTAAACTGCCCAACCCCCCCCCCCAAAAAAAAAAAAAATCAATAATAAAATAATAATGGTCCACCTGCTACAACATATCCATCATCACCATCATCAATAGTGCTCTTTGTGGTAGTAGGCGCATAAGACCACATCATATCTAGCTTGCGAGCAGACTCACGTTGGAGCACAAGGGTGTGCGGCATAACCACGAGCACTAAACCGAACCGCAAAGCCACGAGACCAGAAAGTGAGCCTGCTCTGATCTCTGCAAAGTTTTCATTTCCATCCAAGAAACCCCAGAAAAAAAGAACCCAGCTAATTTTCACCGGAAGTATAAACTTTGGCCGCTCAAATTTTTCGATAAAATTGTAAATCTTTTTTATAACAACATGCAGGCCCAATATCTGTTGATGAAGTTTTGCTGAAGAAAAGCCGTCAAAGTTTATGTCTAGCAAGGACACACACTTGATTCCACGTGATCTTGGTTTAGTAGTCTAGTCTTGTAAACAGGCAAACGCTTCCTGTCATTTAGTTGCCCACTTGCAATCACAAACGTTTGTAATTTTTAACTCTTCCAATATAATAGACTGTATTCCACGTCTTGATTCATTAACATAATTTCAACCACTAATTTCTGCTCCCTCTTTAGTGTAAAATTTAACCAGAAATAGATTGAAACTTTGTTAAAGCATCAGTAATACGCGCGCTCAACTCTTCCTCTGACTCCAAATGTAGACGACTTATTTTTTATTGTGAGAACAATTAAGGGGGAAAAGACCGACTCCATGGGGATCTAATTGCTCCTCAACAAACGTAACAGATTGACACTTTTCTCGCCTTTCCTGCTTTTTCAACGGTACTTCACTTCGCTCACGCGAAGCAGAAATGAAAAAATAAGAGATCAATGCAGACTCACTTTCTTGGCGTCTCTCCACCAGACCACCTCCTGCCAGATCACTTTGCTCTTCACCGCTTGGCCCAGGCCTCGAAATTCACACTCGCACACTCGCAAAATGCGAGTGATTTTGATAAGCTGCGAGTGCGAAAAATATCCACTAGCAAACAATTGCGAGTTTGAATCATCCATGTCTTCCAAACATTTGGAAAGAATTTGCTTATGGTCTCACCAGTTTGCTAGTGGAAAAAATCTTACTAGCCAAACTTTGCCAGTGGACTGAAAAGTTAACTTCGAGCCCTGCTTGCACGTGTGACTCAAAGGTTTAAGCCTGCTCACAGGCTGTCATATCTCATGCACTTTTTCTTAAATACTCAGCTGGTATCTTCAAACTGCAATAGTATCTTTTGGTCTTATTACAAGATTCAAAGTGCAAAGAAACAAAGTTGTGCAACATTGCAAAAATCACTGCGTTTGAGTTTGTTGGGACTTCCTTTCTTTGCTTCAAAAATATACTTGCTAGCATTCCTCTCAGAAAAAGCACATGTTCTTCGCTCCACTCCATCGGCCTACAGTGAAACAACGGGAAACGAGAAGTAAAACTTAACATAATCGCCAAAATTTTGATAAGAATGAAGAATCAAAGAAGCTAAAACGTTAGCCAAGTAGCTTAATTTACTCACTTGGATTTTTGCACTTAATCATCAGATGGCGCCATATTCAGTCTACAGCTGTCCTTTTAAAATACCGTATTTCCTCGAATAAACGCCGCCCTCGAATAAACGCCGCCCTCAAATAAACGCCGCACCTGAGAGCCAAAATATTAATAAACGCCGCCCTCGAATAAACGCCGCACCCCTGGGTGCGGCGTTTATTCGAATATTTAACAAAAAACTAGTCTACCTAAAAGGTAGTTGAGTTAATGTGCTGCCTTTAAGCAGAGGTAATAAGCCCACTCAAAAAGCGGATGAGAATAAATAAATATTTAGTTTAGTTTTAGATGTTGATTTTTTGGGAGCTCAACAAGTTGTAGTTTTAATACTGTAAAGTTTGATCGGTACAGCCAGACAAAGAACTGTATCTTTTTTCTACTTTTTACGTAAAGTTACGGTTGATTGTTTAACAAAATAAACATCATTTTAAATAAACGCCGCCCTCGAATAAACGCCGCCCTCGAATAAACGCCGCACCCAAATCATGAAAAATTTAATAAACGCCGCGGCGTTTATTCGAGGAAATACGGTACGAAGATTAAAATACGGTTTAAGCCAAAACCTGTTCAAGTAAATTACGAGAAGATATTCTCTTAAGTTTTGAAAACTAAAACGCCAGAAAAAAAGACCTCTCGCGACTTCGTCGCTCGCTACGCCGCTTCGCGATCTAAACAACGGCCGCTTCGCGGCCTTAATCTACCCTAAAATTCCTGAGGTCGACTTGTGGCAAGTCTAACAAGCCTTTTGAGGTCGGCGTCCGGCGCATTTCCCTTTCGTAAACGGTCGATGCCATTTTCGCGACACTTAGAAATTTTCAGTTCTAACTGTAAACGAATTTTTCTCTACTAAATTAAAGAAAAAGGAAAATTTGCTTCCGGTTAGCTCTTATTTGATGTTTCTTACCACTACACTACCAGGTTGATCCGCCAAATCTCCCCAAAATGTAATTATAAAACGTGACATTCTTAAACATTAATAATAGAGGTGCCCCAAACATCAAATAAGAGCTAACCGCAAGCAAACCAGTGTGAATATGAACAATTAAGCATTTGGTGAGTGCATTTTACTCCATCAACAACAAATCATACCAGTTTCTACCTTGTCCAGGCCTAAACTAAAAGAGATATGGCATCGTTCATTCTGAAAGGCTTGGTTACCAATGATGGCATCGACCGTTTACGAAAGGGAAATTAGCGTCGGCGCCGAGCCGAAACGACGTCGCGGCAACCACAAGCGGAAATAAAACTTCACTTCCGGGCGCCGTCGCCGTCCTGAAAACTCTCGGTACTAAAGGTCCCTAAATCATATAAAGTGATTTCTCGTGGCATTTTTTTCTCATTGATTGTCTTTGGACACGTCTTACACACAGTGAGCAGCATTGGTATATGTGATATCGACCAAAAAGACAGAAAGAGACGTTATCAGGTATGACTGTAAATAAAAATACAACAAGCGCATGATAGTTGAAAAATGGCAACCTTCGATAACATATTGCTTTTGCACATACGAGTGGAAAACAAAACAGCCACAATAACTAAATTCAGATGTTCTTGTGAAATTTTGTGTTCCAAAAGCATTTCTCCTCCTTATTTATTCGAAAGGGCCACATTTTGTAGAAAATTTTTAGTGAAAAAGAGAATACTTTCAGGTATGTCTTGAAGAAAATCATGACTTTTTAATACATTATATTATTTAGGGAAGAGCGATTTGTGTCAGGAGAGTGATGTTCCTCTGCTCAACTTGTCTCCAATGAACGTTGTGTTGTCACTCGTGTATGCGGGCAACTCGTTATTATTCATAAAGAAATGCTTTAAACATTGTCCCATCTGGTTTGGATCGACATGTCGCCGCCATAGTGTCAGGACCGCAGCGATCCTCAGGTGTCTCAAGATTGCGCGGGGGGGGCTGAGGCTGATGGGATGAAAAGTGTGAGAAGTTGGGCGGAAGCAATCTGACGTGGTTTGTTAATAGCCCGGCGGCGGGTAGGCTGGTGAGCAATGGGGAACGCGGTAGTAACCCTCGAGAATCAGTCCTGATCAGGGCATGCGGAATGCTGTAGTCTACACTTGGACACACACACTGTGGTCGGGCAGCCGCTGGTCAATAACCGAGTCCTCACAAGCGTGAGGTGTTTAGTTATAAAAATGAGTTTAGAGTGTGGCATACACACACACGGACCACACAAGGTGAGGAGAGTGTGTGACTGTGGAACGACGTTTTTGAGAAGAGCAAAGGACAATGGTGAAAGGCCATAGTGTGCGGTTCAATCGAAATGCTCCACCACGCGTGGCTTACACTCTAGTGTCGGTGTGATTTGGGTTTAAACGTATTAGTATTGTCTGAAACCTGATACGCGTGAAAAGGATCAGTGTGCGTGTGGAACTCAAACAGGTAGGGGAAACACACTAGGGTGGAAGGCGAGAGACACATATACTGAGTGGAGGTAGGAAAGAAGCAGACAAAATGTGTAGAGAGGGGAAGACTACGACACACGGAGGAGGTGGCTCGTGGGGGGGGAGGGAATATAAATGAAGGGGGGGGATGGTAAGAGAGAGAGATGAAACACAAATATATACACTACGGATGGTGGACATGAAGGTTGTGGGTAGGGGTAAAAAGACACGGCACGGTACAATCACAAGGAGGAACGGACACAGGGGGAAGGGAAGAGGCGGTGCACAAGGAAAGTGATCATGCCAAGGGCAAGGAGGCCGGAGCTTATCCCGGGGTCGCTGGAGACATGAAGAGAATGAGAGTATTTCGAACTCCCCCCTGCTGGGATGCGACAGGCCATCGTGTGAGGGGCTGTTGTATCCGCCACAACATTAAGTCAGCGGGGAAACATTTAACACACATGTGTGGTGCGCGCGGATGTAGATGGTTCTGTGGGAGAGGTAAGGGGGGCCGTGCCCAAGAAAAAAGTCGCGTGGTGCACACAAAGAGAATACGAAGTCGACGACCAATACACACCGGAGACGAGAGCAAGAAACAGGAGGCCACGGCGCCTCCCCACCCATGGTCATGGGGCGGAGGTGCACAAAACACTGGGTAAAACTCAAGGGGGAGGTGGCGGAGTGGGTTCAGTTGTGCCTATGTGACACGGGGGGGTGGAAAGGGAGGCAATTGGGTGAGGGGGTGCGTCGTTGAAGAGACCAAGTGTGTGCGTGTAAAAAGTATAAAGGGAAGAATAAATAAATGGAGTCAGAGGTAGGGAGAGGAGTGAAAGTCAAGAATTAGCGAGAATATAAGACACAAACAAGGGATCACAAGAGAAGTTACTCAGAACTACACTGAGTGATAGAAGATTCAGTTTCAAAGATGTTTAGATATAGGATATAGAAAGAGAGAGGGACAGTAGCGGAGAAGAGTTTGAAAGTGTCTCGATGGGGGGGGGAATAAAATGCGGCGGCAACGAGACGTGTGTAGACAATGTCCCAACAACATACATGGAGGTACTAGAATTAGAAGCTGCAGTGTCGCGGCAGAACTGTGTGGGTACATGAACGGGGGGCACCATGACATGAGGGGGGGGCGGTGGGGGGGGGGAGGCGCAAAGGGGCCACCCAATACAAACGAAAAAAGAGGAAACAGACAGAGATGGGACGAAAAGAACGTGGGAGAAGGAAGAGATGGGCACGGATGGAGGAAAAAGGGGGAAGAGTGGTGGGTGGGGGTGGCGGAGGAAGACCAGTGTGAAGAGGAAAAAGCAAGGAAAAAGGGCGGACCAAAAAGAGAGAGATCCGACGATACAGTGGAGAAGAACTAACAAATGCTAAGGCGGAGTAGATAGAGAAAGGGTGAGGGACACAGAGGAGGTGTGAGAGGAGGGGGCAAGGGGGGGATGGGGAGAGAGTGGAGAAAGGATGAGGGAAGGGAAAGGAGAACTTTTGAATTGGGGAGTGGAGGGACCACACTCTATAAATGTAAGAAAAAGTGCGGGTACCGGCACGTGCGAAAGAAGTGTTGTGAAGAGCGTGTATTAACTCGGGAAGTTAGAAAGGGTACTGTGGTGTTCACTAGAGGAGGTGATATGCGTGCGTACGAGCTGTTCTCGGGGCTGATAATGAGGACAGGTGAAATTACTACACATATTGGCCTGCTTATAACGCGTCTCTGTGTAGAAGGTAGACGCGTTAGTGAATATATGTGACTGGAAGTGGGAGAAGCTCCGTGGAGATAACGGATAAAGTAAAAGTGACTAAAGAGAACGAGATCCGAGAGAGAGGGGTGAAAAAAAGAGGGGGGGGGGGGGGCGTTAAAATATCCAGTGAGCATTTTATGATACTCACTATCACGCTGTTGAGGTTGAGTCGTGAAAATGTAACTTACCGATTTCATTTTACTCTTGAGTACAATTCCTGGTTTCCTTTTTCGTAAAAAAATTGATACCCTATTCAAGACTCAAACGACATCACATGATTCTTTATATACCCTATGCTAGAGGAGCCTCACAGCCGCAATACGTATATCCCATATTGGCAGTACCCTCCCCCCAACCCCGGCAAAGCCTCATGAAAATAAGATTTCGTTGAATGTACAACACCTTGGATAGCGATCAGCATTAACAGTCTTCTTTTGCGATTTTCATATTCAATTGAAAAAAAATAGATCCTATATTGCCCGTGCGTCTGTTAGTAAACAGTCACAGATTACGTCAAAATGTGGGTAGGACTAGAACACAAAAAACTCGGCACACGAAACGTGAGGTGGAGGGTGGTCATCATTTTCTCACACATTTGAC
This sequence comes from Platygyra sinensis, assembly GCA_019787425.1. Lineage (NCBI taxonomy): Eukaryota > Metazoa > Cnidaria > Anthozoa > Scleractinia > Merulinidae > Platygyra > Platygyra sinensis. Next base: position 15,663 of record JAHPZR010030906.1, read on the forward strand.
GTACCATCCTATGATCTATTATTGAACTGGGGGCGCACGCTAACCTGGAACTATTTGTTTTCCAAAATAGGAAGGAAAAAAAAATAATTTAATAACTTCACCTATCCGTCCGTATCCTCTAAATAGAATCATACACGGAAGAACGAAATCAAATGGCAAGAACAATACGACACATAACATTAAACCTTAGTGATGTACTGGACTCTACAAACGGTTTTTAAATGAACATAATGATAACTAATGCAATACAATATAAGTTCCCTCCACCTTTAAAACTACAATCACTAGATTTATTACAATAATCACACTCAAGATCACAAAGATAATTGATAAGGAAGTAACCACTTCCGGCCGAAAAGTTTCTACAAGATAAATATCAAATTATATTCTGCAACCAATAGTTGCAATATCATAAACGAATATTAACGAGAATTCTTCAAACGCATCTCGGAGGACGTGATGTATAGTGTGATGTCGCGTTTGGTCGAGATTTAGTACTTTAATTTCTGCGTTGTAGGGTTTAAATAAGGTCTTTATATTGATTAACCATCGAATGCGTTTTTTGGGAGACTTTCGTTAAATATTATCGTTAATTGATATTGCAACTATTGTGTGCAGAATTATAATTTATGATTGACAATACATTGTAGAAACTTTTCGTCCTGGAAGTGGTACTTCTTATCAATTTTATCTTTGTTGATCTTGAGTGATGTTATTTGTAATAAATCTTTTTGTGGTAGTTTTAAGGTGGCTAGGGTACTTATATTTTTCGAGAGTTGCATCTAAGAGCTATTCATATTGGTTCATTTTACAACCTTTGGTATAGTCCACCATACATCACTAAAGGTTTATGTGTGCGTGTTGTCGTATTGTTCTTGTCATTTTGATTCGTTCTTCCGTGTATTGAATCTTATTAGAGGATAGACGGAGATGAGTGTGGTATGAGGCTTTTTTTTTCCTTCTCTATTTTTAAAACAAAATGAGATTCCAGGTGAGCGTGCGCAGTTCAATAATATATCATAATTGGCGTCAAAAAGTTGTTGAGGCAATTGATGAGCACCCCATCCTAACGTTTCGTGTGCCGAGTTTTTCCGCAGCTGTTCTAGTCCTTACACATTTGGACTATCTTGTGACCTGTTTTACTACAGACGCACGAAATATAGATCTATTTTTTTTTCAATTGAGAAATGACCAAAAGAAGGGACTGTAATGGCTGACTCCGCTATCCAAGGTGTACATTCACTGGGAAATCTTATTTTCATGCGCCTTTGCCCGGGGTGGGGGGAGGGTACTGCCATATATTGGCTATATAAGGTATTGCGGCTGTGAAGGATACTCTAGCATAGGTATACTAAATCAGAGCGTTTGAGTCTTGAATAGGGTATCACTTTTTTACGAACTAAGGAAACCAGGAATTTGCTACTCAAGAGTAAATGAAATCGGTAAGTTTTAATTTTCACGACTCAACCTCAACAGCGTTGATAGATGAGTATCATAAAATGCTACTGGATAGTGTGTTTATCTGTCAAAAATCAGTTAGTCTGGAAAACAGCTAGTCTAGGATAGGAGTGATTTGAGAAGTTTCACTTTATATGAGGGTACAAAATTCAGCTGAACTAGCTCTGTAATTTACAGGGCTAAGGGTTCAGGTGTCCCGGCGCACTCCCCCCCAGAATTCCTAAGTACTCACCCGGGGGCCTTTGAGTTAATTGGAAAGACAATCAATTTAAAAGTGATCATTGTACTTCATTCATCATTTTATAATATATCAAGCCAAACGTGCCAATCATTCACTATAATCTGTAAATCACTTATCTATATACTCCGAATTAAGAAATGTGTTTGTAGTCGAAGATCTCGGACTAGTGAAATTTGTGACGCACATTTGGAACTTTGTGTCATCGTAATCGTCAGTATTATCACAAAAGTAAACATTTTGAACGCGTTACCCGAGGTCATACAAGTTTGATATTCTAGTGAGTGAATACTTTTGGGTGCATGGGACACTTTGAGCCCTCCCTCCCCACCTGCCCTCTCATGAAGGTCACAAGTCGCAATTAAAGTTAGAAGAAGAGATATAATTCCCTAGTGAGCAGAGCTTGTGTAAAATTGGTCTAAGCTCTGTGCTATGGTTAGTGGTCAAAGAGGAGCAGTCGATACTCCTAATCTTTGCGAGAGACACCTAACAGGCTTGAACTGAATCAGTTTCAGTAAGGAGTGCTTAGTCAACGGGCCTGAGACTCGGGTCTCTTAGATGTA
>JAHPZR010030908.1:0-12500 GCA_019787425.1 Platygyra sinensis
TGTCTTACATGTATTTGTATTCCTTTGGTTTTCGTGGGGTGTGGGAACGAGATTGGCAGCAAAATAATGTCAGACGGTAATGGGCACGACCAGACAATGACTTGTAGGCAGTTATTTGAAGGTCACATGACAGGCCCTTTGACAATGATGAGAAAGTGAAAAATGCACCAAATGATACATAATAAAATTATTTTCATGACATGACCAAAATTGCATGATCAATCATAGACGTAACAGAATTGGTAGATCTAAATGAGATAAAAAAAATATTATTCAATTTTTCACCAAGAAAACTAGTCAGAATAATTTTATCAACATATTAGACTTTCATTAAAAGCTTTTAATGATGATGCCTTTCCAGGCCTGTTCATTTTTTTTTAATACACACACAAAAGAAATGTATTTTCTATGCTGGGTTGACAACAGTGAACCACCAAGTGCAAGTAGACTCCCATACAGTGGACATTTGGAATGATCGCAGTTAATATTATACATCTATACTGGGAAAAAACTAGCACATGGCAAAAAGCACAGTACTAAATATAGTAATTTTAATTCCTCTGAAGCCCTTAAATTACAAGACGTCAGTGATACAGATGATCAAGATGAAGATGCTGACACGTGCACTATGTGCCAAAAGGCATACCCACCATCGGGGAAATCAAAGAACATAACGTGGATAGAGTGTTCACAGTGTCATCATTGGTATCATTTGTAAGTTCTGTAGTCATGATGTTAGTTCTAACTGTGAATAACGTTATTCAAGTTTTGTTTGTTTTTTTTTTTTCAATCCCACTCATTATTATTTAGCAGCTTTTTCTGGGTTTCATTGTTTCATGGCAAATGGCGATATTTTATAGACATGATGTGCAGAATTTTACTGTGATAAATTGTATGGATATTTGCACACTCTAAGATAATTTCTCAGGTGTTTCATGACAGTGCAGTAATTAGATTGGATTATTGCTTTGTTTACTTGTGTCTTTGAAAATTGACACTTTGGAAATACTTTCTCGTGGCTTCCATTTTAAGCCCATGCCAAAATGACAGTCGTCGTGGGAAAATTGACAACCCACCCTGTGTAGCTTTAGAAGTTCCATTTCAACATTACACTTCTAAATGTATCATTCCCTAGCTTTGTTTATATGTTTGGAAAATGCGACTGTCTAACACTGAAATTATTTCTTTTTTGTTTGGGGATGTTTTAGGCAATGTGCAGGTCTAAACAAAGCACCTCAAAAGAAGAAGAAATGGTTTTGTGCCTCATGTAGGAAGAACCAAAAAGAATGAGCAGATGTCGTGTAGTTTCCAGGCCATTAAGGCAATGCACATTGCACACAAGTAAGATTGCAGCAACCAGTGGCCAACGGAAGTGGAAGAACGCAATTTTCACCAGATAATTATATGCTTTGTAGCGTATCAAACCAAGGGCACTGATACTTCCAAAATACCAAATGATCAACGGATTATTGGAAGACCATTTGTTAACCAAGCATATACACAAGGTGTTCAATTTACACTTGAAATCACAAGATAATCGTGGCAGATTTCAGCTTGCACAACACAGTGAATGAATATATTTAGTACACATCCAGTACCAAATAAAATTTTGTTTCGAAATTCATTAGCCAAGAATGATGGCTAAAATATCATTTGAAAGAGGAAGTGAGCAACTGTACTGGTAACTGTACAGCAACTGTACTGGTGTCAAGTTTTAGCAGTTAAGGTGCCTATATCCCCAAATAATTTTTTTGGCTAAGACGAAACTTAGACACACACACAAAACGAATTTGTCAGTTTGTGATATTTTTAAGGGCTGTAAAAATTAACAGAAAGTAGCTGAAATCTGATACATGACCAAGCTGGTGAGGGGCCTGGGTCTATTCCTGGGTTGACGTCACAGACTGTTTTGCATGCATGTTTATAAAGAGTTAATGCTATGTAAATGAATATGTGACGTCAAACCAGGAATAGACCCAGACCCCTCACCAGCTCGGTCATGACACAAAATATATCAAATTTCAGTTAATTTCTGTTAATTTTGAAAGCCCTTAAAGAAGTGAAACTGAGAAATTTGGCAAATTCTTTGTGTGTGTGTGTCTAAGTTTCATCTTAGGCAAAAAAAAAAGAATTTGGGGTTATGGGCACTTTAACTGAAAAGCATAATGTGGTGTGATAATCCATCTGATGATGAATTACTATTAGTTCAGTGTTACATTTAGTTTGTTACAATAAAGAAATTTAATCCCATTTGTAAGCATCGAGTATCTGTCGATGACCACACAATCCGACCACTTTCCGTCCACACTGAGAAATATACGTAGACCTTTTATCGAGTCTGCATTTATCCATGCATGTTGTAATGCCAAATGATGGCTACTTTTGACTGTTTCCCGAGAGGTCAATGAAGCCCATACCACCGGTGCATGTGAAGTGTACACAGTAAGATTAAATGCACGCAATGTAACTGAAAATTTCATTTAATGGATGTTGAAATCATGGCCAGAGTCATGGCATGGACAGAGCTAACAAACTTGAATCTTTCAATGATGAAAGATTTGCCCTCTGAGATCCGCAGAATTCTTCTTATCCTACGAACGCCGAATTCGATAATTGCTTTTAATTATTATTTATTCCAAAGATTATCTTATCTCGATTAACTCTTTAAGGAGAAAACAAGCGCAAAAAAACAACCTCTCACCCACATTTTCTTGGCCAACAGTACAATAATCTGCAGCAGGCTACACTTTTGAAGTCATAGGTTTAATAATCAGTAGCGGGCTACGCTTTTGAGGTCAATGGGGCAATATGAGAAAATTCGTTACAAATTTGGTAAACAGCAGATGGTTATGGTTATTGTAACCAATCGGAAAAACGGGGGAAAATTTTGAGCAATTATTGAATGAGGTTGACTAGGATATATAGAATTGTGCAGATCAAAGAGGGTGTTACACAGGACCAGTAACTAGGTAGCGGTTTTCCCTGTGAGGTCACGGAAGAGAGGACAACAGTAGTATACAAAGGTAAACAATTCATTCTTTGCGTTCCTTAATTAATTTACTCTCTCCCTAGTAAGCAAGAATGTGTACTGCCTGTGGTCAGCCGATAAAGGCTTACTGGAACATTAGACACCATAATAAAGTTTCTATTTTTATCTTACTGTTTGACTGTAGTGTTGCAAAACCTGTAAGAATGGTTGACAATTAACAATTATTCTTTGAAATCGAGGTAAATATTCTGCCACTATTCACCGAGATTGAGAAGAATAATTGTTTTTAGTATATACACATTTCAACAACATTTCAGAAGAAACCATTAAAAATCGATCGAATTGACCTCAATTCATGCATGGAAAATGTGCAAGCGGTACAAAGTATGCGCGAATTCGCGAAACTATTTACAGAATCTTTGAACATGGAAAATCTATAGTTAATCTTCGAAAAAACCTCGTGACAGTCTAGAATAATGGTCCTTAAACACCATTCAAATCAGTGTGAATCAAAAGTATGCTTTATTCAAAAGTATGCTCTATTTTTGTTTGGATTACGCATTATTCACTCGGTAGGGGGTGAATAATGCTCATTAGCCAGAGATAGCGAACCAATCAGATTGCTTAAAACACCAAGATCACTGAGTGTGTATATACTAAAAATCATTATTTGCTCTTCTAATAAACTCAAAACCTGGAAACAATTCAATATAATATTGTTCAACATTTGGCGGACACACACAAGGCTGTTGCCTAATGGGAAATTGAATCTGTCTGATGAGTCAAAAAGAGATTCACAAAGAACTTCACACATCTCCTGGATTGACCATGATAAATATTAATCTGGACTCCTAATAAAGTGGGTTTGGCTCCAAACACCAGCAATCCTGTTTTGGAATATCGTTGTCCAGTCATTATTGAGCGATGTACTAAAACCAGGAACACCACATAACCGACTGGACTATTCTTTAAAAACCTAACCCATCAACAACCAAAAACACCAACCATTAACTGCTAACCATTAGCAGCTAAACATCAATAGGCCTTTTACAACAGTGGGTCACGTGACCAATAATTTCTAAACTTTTAGCTGCAGCTAAATGAATTTCAGAGCTGCAAAGAGCATGTTCTAAATAGCCAGGACACCAATTTTCAGACCAATGCCGTATAGGGTTGAGATTTAATGACGATTTGAATATTGCAAAAATTAGAAGGTTTTGTATAGAAGTGAGGAAGCTTTGCCCTCCAGAGACCTTTTCTGTTATCAATCACAACCAAAAGAAGCTGCTGGCATATAACTATTGGAGACAGAAAGAGGGGTACAATATTAGGAAGAATGGAAATATCTAGGCCCTTGCACCGAAAGGCGAAGATTTTATCGCAGCTTGAAAACTTGCAAAATTACAAGAATTTGTATGGAAAACCACTGGAGCGTGACTGGAGGGCAAAGCGACTTCTTCCCATACAAATCCTAATTTCTAACGCCCATGAAAATTCCCCTCCCCCTTAAAAGATATAAACCTGAAAATTTGCATGTATGCTTATTTGGAACTGTTCTTTCCATTTCTGATAACATTGTGCATTAGGAATGATTAATCAGTGTGTTCTTGAAAAACACGTCACATGACCAACTGTTGCAAAAGGCCTATTTCTTACCATAGTCCAAACCCTGAATCAATCTTATACATGGGTGTTCCAGTGTTCCTGTTTGTAATTATTTTTTTTTTAATGAATTTAGTTCCGCGCAGGTGAAAATGTACATTGATACTTGCGCGTTATAAGTAAATGAATTATTATTATTATTATTATTATTATTATTATTATTATTATTATTATTATTATTATTATTATTATTATTATTATTATTATTATTATTCAATTATTATCAACACTGAGGGACAGAACCATTTGTAGTTCCAAAAAATTTCAACACCCACCCCAAGAATTTTTTGGGAAACACACTTGTACTTGTGATCATAAAATTTCAAATTAATTTACTGTATACTCAAAATACTATAGCTAAATTCGTCAATATCAAATCCTTTCTTTAAGCAAAAGAAATTAATTTGATGGAAACATTAGGCACCATCTTGTTACGCTCATAATTAGTTCCTGTAGTGAATATGGTGCAAAAGTGGGACAAGACAAACCACCAAAAGATCAATAAATTATTGTGAGATTTGCAAAGGAAACTCAAGAAAAGGACAAATTTGCATCACATGTGTATCCTGTATAGGTTATAATTTACATTAAGCTTATTACCAGTAAGTACCCTACCAAACAGTAATGTACCCAAGAAAAACCGACAATATTTTATGAGAGTTTGCTAAATAAGGTAGCTGGCAACAGTTTACAGCACTTTGTAATACTTAGACTTTCAGGGATTATTATAACCACTCTTTATCAGTTGATGCTACAATCATGGTATAAAAGAAATGCCCCATCATCATTGTTATCATTTTTGTGGCAAAAAGGTTACCATAGCAACAATATAACCTGTTAAATCACCCTTAATTTTGGCTTTAAGTGCTTATAACTCAAAAACAAGATCGGTGACCCCCATTTTTTATTATCGAATTGATGCAATTTTTTGCAAAGTTTTAAAAATACTGTAGTGCGGGTTCAGAGCCACTTTCAAGTTTCAAAACGTTAAGGTGGCTCTGAACCCACACTACAGAATTTTTTTAAACTTTGCAAAAAGTTGCATATAATCATGCTGATCACAATTCGATAATAAAAAATAAGGTTCACAGAACTCGTTTTTGAGTTATAAGTACTTCAAGCCAAAATTAAGGGTGTTCTTAACAGGTAATACTGTTGCTATGGTAACCTATTATGCCATAAAAATTGCCATTACTACTTCACCAATGGCTGGGCATTTATGTGATACCTATATTGTATTATCACTTGGTAAACAGAGGTAGTATTCATCCTTCAAAGTATAGCTGTTGGAAAAGTGCTGGAAACTGTTACCAACCTCCTTAAAGAGACATTAGCATTGAAATAAATCAAGAACTTCGAAGTATTCCTGAAGTACCAGAATGCATTTCCTACTTGAAACTTGCATAATTTACAATATCGACCACACAAAATCTATGGTACCTATCTCTAACAATCTGTTGACCCTCCTTCAAATGCTTGGAAATCTTGTTACTCTGTTGTTTTACTATTGCTTCATTCTGGTAGAAGTCCATAAGGTAATTATAACAGAAGTGAACCCCAAACCCTTGAAGCGTAGAGCTGCGTAGCCGTCTCATATTCTTTCGGAAGTTTTCAGATTCTTGGTAGCTAGTTTTGATAGCATTGCCTTGGGCACACAGATCAATGTCGTGAAATAAGCAAAGAGGGGATTTGTGGGGGTTAGTGGCACTGTGAAACCTATCCCCCAAAACAAATCTCCTGGAATTCCCAGAAATGGGGTGCTGGCATTCTTGAAGTTTTTCTGTAACTTTCAGGGTTGGAACGGCACGGTACTCTGCTGGAACAATCATAGGGCAATCCACTTGCTGAAAAGGGATAAATGTCATGTTAATATAATAATACTCATCAACAATGAAACATTAGTATCCATTGATGTATTTATTTTCACTTTTTTCGAATGATGGCTGCATATGTTTATGCAAATGAACAACTTACATATCTGACTGGTTTAGTTGTATAATATTAACAGCTGAATAAATTATACAAGGTTGAAAAAGATTAAAGTATACAGGTACACAAAATAAATCAATGAATTAATAAACATTTTATTGAGGCTGCTAATAAATGGTAAAAATAAAGTAATAAAAATTGTCAAACTTGAGGTAAAGGGAAGTGAGTAATGGAGGTTACGTATAGGTTAACATTCGATTAAGCATCTGTTTGGAAAGAGGGAATTAGTACGGGAAAAAAAGAGCACCTGATATGATGCATTAATTTCGGGCCACCAGGTAATCCGTAAAGTTACCATGCCCAGTCCTTAAATAGGGGATCGAGAGATTGCTTGCAAAGTTAAAGGTATAAGTACAATATACGGTATGTATACATTAATTATGCAAGGCTGAAACAACATACCGCAGTTGGTTTCTTGGCATATTCTGGTTTTTCAAAACAACCAGAATTCTCATCCCACAACTTTTTACAGAGCTCTGGATCTCTGCATTCCATATGCCGGACAAATCCACAGGGAGAGTCATTGATGAAAACAATTGGTGGGTACTTCAATGACATAAATAAATCTGCAGCATCTCGAACTGACTCTGTCAGAGTTAAAAACTTTGAGGCAACAGTACACTGAAATATAAAAAAAAGCCATAAAGCTAGGTTAGCTTTAAGGTTAGCTTTAAGGTTAGCTTTATGACTCTGGTCCAAAGGTGAATGCTTTTCTTCCAAGTTAAGCTTATTTTAAATGAAGTGAAGCACAAAAAACTCTCAAGTCCTTGGTTTTTCTCTCATATTTTTCCTTTCCCATTAATTGAAAACTAATGGAGTTATTTGGTTTTGTAACCTTTCATCACTAATGAAAAACACTATGATTGAGCCTCAATGTAGGCTCAGAAATGCATCTGCTGCCATTGTCCTTGTGGTCAATGAAAGAACACAGCGTTGTTGAGCATCCGTGATCCAACTTCACAAATAAGCTGCTGAAACAATACGATGTTTGGGAAAAGAGTAATGAAGCGTAGCCATTGTGGATAAGAGTAAAGACCACGATAAACCACATTTTGATTTGTTTTTACCCGGCATGAACGTCAAAACAAATGTTTTTTTTTTCCTGCAGAGCGCGAGTTCAAAAAGACGTTGCGTGACACGTTGATGCGAGCGGCGTTGTATGAACTCTTATCAACAATGGCAAATTGTGGTAAAATTTAACATTCCTTTCTTTTATAGGCATTTCTATAATCACCTGAGTAATGATACTAAAACAATTATTCACCTCAGCTAGGCTCGTGAATATTGGTGAATATTCCCCTCGACTTCGTCTTGGGGAATATTCACCAGTTATATAGCTACACTTTCACTCAGCAAAATGAGCACTGTGATTGGTTGATTCTTGGTCACGTGCCCCTCATCAAATTCAAATGTATCCCGACCGGGATACAATTGCGCAGTTGTTGCCCTCACTGCGGAGGGAAGCAAAAATGATTCTAACAAATCTTACAATAAGGAGACCACTGCTCTGTGTATAATCGTCGCTGTTTTCTTGGTCACTTTTTTATAATCTTCCTTATTGACTAAAATGTTGAATTCCAATACTAAACGGGCTGCCAGTCTGTGTAAGTGTATGGAAAGAGTTCAGTTTCTTCAAGTGTATGAGAGTTCAACTTTCAGTTCTTTTGAAAAATGTTCTAAGATTTTAATTCCTTCTCTATTTTATTTTACTGTTTGTTTAAGCTATTTGCGCTGTTTTAATGACTCAAAGAACATTTAATTTTGACTATTGTCTCAGCTTTCTACAGTCTTATTTTAGTGGGGTCAGTGCACGGCCAAAAGGTGCATTGTCTTAACTAAGCTAACAGATCGGTAGAATTACCTATCTAAAGATTTTAAAACAACAGTCATGGTTATCTTTGGTTATCAGACAAATTCGAAGGTGAAAAATTAGTAAACCAGTGGTCAATTTTTGGTCGCCAGCTGAGATGCAATTTCAAGCCCTGATTTGAAAGTGTGGGAATGGAGAAAAAAGTGCAGAAAAGGAAAAAATAATTTACTTACACCATGGCGACACACCAAGTGGTAAAATCCTCCAGTGTGTCCAGGTACTTTACAGAAGCCATGACATGGACACAATCCAACAAGCATTGAAGCATACAGTGCTTGAATGTCACTACACAGTTTGGCCTACAAACAATACAATGTATGCAGGCAGATCAATTAATTAATGTTTGGTTTAGACAATATGCATTACCTTTCCTCATAATGACATTCTTTTTTAACCCCACATGTACATTACCACCAGGAATTATAAATTTTAATTATCATCATACATTCCAAAAGTTTGTATTTCAGATTCCCCAAAACCAATGAGAACACTTAGAATGAAAACAAACTGGAACATTTAGTTATGAATATAAAATAAAAAAAAACAAGCTCCAAACTAGCCAAAAACTAAGTTGCAGTTATATTATTTAATTATTTGTTGTTAAGACTGAAATGGCTGTTGCACATGTGCACATACCTTAGACTTTCTAAGTACTGGAATTTCACAAATAGATGCCAACTCCTTAAGCTCTTCAGTTGTATAATTAACAATGTTGGCCATGATGATTTTTTTCTCTTTAATCTCTTTGTGGAGAATAGCAGGATCGCCTAAATAATTACAGTCAATGAATAAAATGGTTATCAACATTTTATTCAAGGAGAACAAAAATAATTATAAGTGAGCTCTGACAATGCACAATTCAAGAAAAAGAAAAGAAGTCCTTGTGGAGTCCTTTCAGCAACTTCAATGCAGAACAAACATGTGGTGTGCTGCTATACAGTTTTGATATATGGATATATATGTACCTGTAAACTTGATGTCCTTTAAGTAAACGCTCTTCTTTTCATGCTCAGTATTGCATACCACAGGGGCACGTAGAATTGGTGCAATAACTGGTGGAAGTTCTTCACTATGAACAACAAAATCATTTTGTCCTTTTGCATAGATGACTTTCTCTAGCATGTGCATTTTTAGGTCATGAAGAAATGACTCTAAGGTTTTCATTTCCTTGCGAGGAACATCATCCTCAGGATATACAATCTAGTGAACATAAGGAATATATAAACAATTAACAAAATGTATAGATATAACAAAAAACCATCTAACACTAGAAGGCTAGACTAAAGCATCTGACTAGATCACGGAGGGTCGTGGGTTCAAATCCCATCTTGGACTCTGATTTTTTCCAAGTCCATATTACTCCTACAATTGACATAAAATCATGATGTTGTAATTCCTCTGCTAGTAAATTCACTTTTGGTAACTGTTGAAATTTCTGCATAATTTAAGGTATTATTTTTTCCGCATAATCAACAGATTTTTTCTCCAAAAATTCTGCATAATTTGTTACTTTTTTCCACATCCTGTCAGATGCACTGTGTACATGTAATCCAAAACAGCAACTTTCAAAAATATATATTTTTTTTAAATAGACATAAATATATTCCGGTAAGTGAAACTTGTATGAAGGAGAGAAAAAACAATTCCAAAGATTAATCAAACACCATAAAATACGTACTTAAAATTGTTAGTACCATGTCACCATATTAGGGCAATCTTTAATTTGCTGACATCATTGTTTACATTCTGCTTTATTACCATACCACTTTACATATATTACAAAAGGATCAGGGTGTGTACAACAATTAATAATGACTCTAGAAATTTAAGGAGCATGTGAAACTTGATAATTGATGATATTTTTAGGATCATAAATGTGTGTAAAATTAAGGAGAGATATGAGAGAGGCAAAAGCACTAATGAGCTTAATACATTATTTGATTTAAAATCCAGATAACAAAAAGAAAATGTTTTAACCGATCAAGTTAATATCATAGCAAAAGTTTAAACTGTCTAATGCTATTTTACTATTCAGATGTGACACATCTGTTGCTGGATAAAAAATAACATTTAGAAGTGCTTATGCAAATGAGTCAAATATTGTAAACAAAGATTCCCCCAAGAAAAATCTTTATACATAGACATAAATTAATATACCTTTGCATTGCTACAGCAGTTCTTTTCATTGCCATCACCCAAGTATACTTCACCAATTATCCCACATATTCCACACACTGTGGTTGACAAGTCCCTCTCCGTCATCATCTCAAATGCCCAGAAACCATTGTAGAGCAGCTCATTGTAGTAATTTAGCTTTTCAGATGTTGGACACGTAGACTGAGCCTAGATAAGATTTTCAGCATCATACTGAATTCAAATGGATAACTTCAATGTGCCTTACAGTTAAGGTGTCTGAACACAGTTTTGGAGCCCGCTCTTGCTAACGCAATTCAGCGTGCGCACAAACATTGCATAAAAACAAACACGACGTCAACACAGCGATCATTTTATAATTTTACCCTAAGTCCGCACTATCTGAATACAATGTATTGATGGTTTTACTCTTTTGTTACAAAGGTATGTTAGAAAAGGTAACAATGCAAAGAACCCAGGAATTGTCAGCTTTTTCAATGTTAATTAAAAAACAAGTTAAATGCAGCGCATGCGTAGTAAGTCGAAAAAGTGCGATTGAGTAAAAAATTGACTTCTCAGAGATACGCCTATTTCTTGAGAACCACTCATTAGAATTTCGAGAAATTTGGCACAAAAATTCTTTAGGAAATAAGTAACTGGAAGATTGAAAAGAATTGGACTTTAAAAAAGGGAATTCTATATATGCCGGTGAACCTTCAACAAGGTGGCAACGGGACACACGTCACCTTGCTTGCAGCCATTTTTGGCGATCACAGGATCAGGGGTTTTAGAGAAAAAGGTGAATGAAACACAGGTATCAAAAACTGTGTTCAGCCTCCTTAAGTAAACTTGAAAATTACCTTGTTCACTTTTAGTAGAAGCTGTTCAGATTTGGCCTCGATGAAACTGGAGATGGGGCAGCCTCTCTTGAATAGTTCACGCCATTCCAAAAGAATATCAAAAGCCACAAGAATCTTGTCAGATATGTTAAAGAGACCTTGAATAGAATATGACAAAAATGCAGGTATCATCAATAGCAGAGAAAATGATAATCACAACTTTAACATCTGGCAATTTAATGCAAAAGTCTGCAATCTGAACGTTTTTTTAATGCCAAACTGGTTGATCACTTCCCTTAAAAAACATTGAAAAATACCCAATATTCAAACAAAAACAAGTACATGTATGCAACAATACAACTTTGCAATTTTAGAACTTTAAAACAACTATAAATATACCTTCTTCTGTAGGGCAAACCCGATGCATTGCTCTGCATTCCGTTGAGGTACATTCTTTCACTTTCACAACAACATCTTTAAATGGATTTTGATTAGTGTACAAGATGCTACCCCCTCTAATGCCTGAATGAAGTTTCGATGTTCCCAAGGGCTCACCACAAACTTCACAGGCCACCTCCTTGACCTCGAACACTGATGGCCAGCCATTGTCACCACCAAGAAGGGTTGATGCATCTTTAACACCAACATTGTTGAGGTATTCAGGGCTAAAATGGTATGGCAACTTAAATGTGGAATATAAATTTAATGTTGCCAGTCTGGACACCGAGGGAGCTTCAGGTGATGCAGTGGGGCTGTTGCTGGGCAATTGTCGAGATGAGCTTGGAGCTTCAACTGATGTAGTGGACATGATGGAAGTTGGACAAGCTGGTGTTGCAGATGCAGAAGAGGGATCAGGATCAACATGCGTGTACAGTTCCAGTGCGCAAAAGAGAACATGAAGATGCACACAAAGAGCACGCGACTTCTCTTGTTTTGCCTTCGCAACAAAACCTTTACAACTGCATTTGTGAAAGGCAGTACCCACTTTCTTGGCATTTTCAACCTTGACATGACAAAA
>JAHPZR010030908.1:17500-29269 GCA_019787425.1 Platygyra sinensis
TAAAACTGCAATGTAAATTTAAACATGCATCCGGTCTGGAAATCAATACAACCAAAACAGAAGCAATGTGGCTGGGTGCCTGGAGAAATAGAACAGATACATCATATAACTTCAAATGGCCGCAAGAACCTCTCCGTGCCCTTGGCGTTTTCTTTTCTTACAATTCTGATGATGCAAATAACCTGAATTTTGGAGAAAAAAGTCCGCAAATTAGAAAAAACGCTTTTAATAGTTGGAAAAGAAGGAAACTTACCCTACACGGGGGGAACTGCACTCCCACATAAAAGTACGAGGTGCTCGTCAGAAATTTTGAAAAGAACCTCTATAAAGAAGAACCAAGATGCTGTTTTGTGGGTGTACAACAAAAGCTTCTGCTGTGAATCTTTTGAGGTTAAGCTTCCTATGAGGAACCAAAACCACTTTGTTAATCTTTGTTAAAAAGAACGACAAGGTTGAATCCCTGTTTGATATAAGAGTCCCCTTGGGGGTTGTGACATTTGATTTGGAGAAGGTTTCAACCCATGAAGGTTCAAACTTGGAACAATGAATGTACCTGAATTTCTGACATGCCTTAACATGAGCCCGGAGTACCTGGGAAGTCTATTTAAATCCTTCAGCATGGACCATATATTGAAAAAATATTGAAAACAAGTTCCCTCTGCCCAAGCCCTGTTAGGATTTTGTAAAACATAGTTTCTGCTACAGTGGGGGCACATTTGTGGAATAGCCTTCCATCTGTCGTCAGAGCCATTAGATCTTTTATTACCTTCAAAAATGAGATCAATCGCGTTAATGTCCTCGTTGTACTACCACAGGCAAACATATAAATCAGTGTTTTTTTTAAATTTTATTTTTATCGCAGTCTTGTAACATAACTGATGTTTCTACCGTGTTTAGATAAAGTGGTTTCGAGACTGTGGTTTTTAGCTGGTTATTTAGTGAGGTTGTTTAATGGCCACTTGGAGCGGCAGAGGACAAGGTGCTTGCCCAAATTGCAGCGCAACATATTCCAGTAGATGGAAACCTTCCAATTGTTCGAAGTGCGGCTTCGAACTCGGAGGTTCTGCACCAGTTTCAAAGGCCCAGAAGATGTGTTGTCCTCCTGCTGTAAACATATGCGGTGGACTGCATTCGATACGTACAAGTTCTAGGGACGACCGTTGTTTAGTTTACAGCGAAAATAACTTGTGGATATGCTTGCACCCAGACTGCAAGGACGTACGAGCCGCGTACGTATCGAGCGATCGTGCAGTGGATTTCACATGTCAGCACATCAGGCAAGTGTCTGATAGCGTTGGTGTCCTCGAGAAGTACAACCTAACAGCAGCAAAGATAGCCGCATATCCTTGCGATACACCAACCAAAGCTCTGCTAGGTAATATATCGATCCCGCTTGGTCGCGAGGCCGTCTACAAAGTCTCCGACCGCTCGTACGTTGTTTATGGACCCCCAAGTGCTACCAACACCCTTGGTTTTTGTCATGTCAAGGTTGAAAATGCCAAGAAAGTGGGTACTGCCTTTCACAAATGCAGTTGTAAAGGTTTTGTTGCGAAGGCAAAACAAGAGAAGTCGCGTGCTCTTTGTGTGCATCTTCATGTTCTCTTTTGCGCACTGGAACTGTACACGCATGTTGATCCTGATCCCTCTTCTGCATCTGCAACACCAGCTTGTCCAACTTCCATCATGTCCACTACATCAGTTGAAGCTCCAAGCTCATCTCGACAATTGCCCAGCAACAGCCCCACTGCATCACCTGAAGCTCCCTCGGTGTCCAGACTGGCAACATTAAATTTATATTCCACATTTAAGTTGCCATACCATTTTAGCCCTGAATACCTCAACAATGTTGGTGTTAAAGATGCATCAACCCTTCTTGGTGGTGACAATGGCTGGCCATCAGTGTTCGAGGTCAAGGAGGTGGCCTGTGAAGTTTGTGGTGAGCCCTTGGGAACATCGAAACTTCATTCAGGCATTAGAGGGGGTAGCATCTTGTACACTAATCAAAATCCATTTAAAGATGTTGTTGTGAAAGTGAAAGAATGTACCTCAACGGAATGCAGAGCAATGCATCGGGTTTGCCCTACAGAAGAAGGTATATTTATAGTTGTTTTAAAGTTCTAAAATTGCAAAGTTGTATTGTTGCATACATGTACTTGTTTTTGTTTGAATATTGGGTATTTTTCAATGTTTTTTAAGGGAAGTGATCAACCAGTTTGGCATTAAAAAAACGTTCAGATTGCAGACTTTTGCATTAAATTGCCAGATGTTAAAGTTGTGATTATCATTTTCTCTGCTATTGATGATACCTGCATTTTTGTCATATTCTATTCAAGGTCTCTTTAACATATCTGACAAGATTCTTGTGGCTTTTGATATTCTTTTGGAATGGCGTGAACTATTCAAGAGAGGCTGCCCCATCTCCAGTTTCATCGAGGCCAAATCTGAACAGCTTCTACTAAAAGTGAACAAGGTAATTTTCAAGTTTACTTAAGGAGGCTGAACACAGTTTTTGATACCTGTGTTTCATTCACCTTTTTCTCTAAAACCCCTGATCCTGTGATCGCCAAAAATGGCTGCAAGCAAGGTGACGTGTGTCCCGTTGCCACCTTGTTGAAGGTTCACCGGCATATATAGAATTCCCTTTTTTAAAGTCCAATTCTTTTCAATCTTCCAGTTACTTATTTCCTAAAGAATTTTTGTGCCAAATTTCTCGAAATTCTAATGAGTGGTTCTCAAGAAATAGGCGTATCTCTGAGAAGTCAATTTTTTACTCAATCGCACTTTTTCGACTTACTACGCATGCGCTGCATTTAACTTGTTTTTTAATTAACATTGAAAAAGCTGACAATTCCTGGGTTCTTTGCATTGTTACCTTTTCTAACATACCTTTGTAACAAAAGAGTAAAACCATCAATACATTGTATTCAGATAGTGCGGACTTAGGGTAAAATTATAAAATGATCGCTGTGTTGACGTCGTGTTTGTTTTTATGCAATGTTTGTGCGCACGCTGAATTGCGTTAGCAAGAGCGGGCTCCAAAACTGTGTTCAGACACCTTAACTGTAAGGCACATTGAAGTTATCCATTTGAATTCAGTATGATGCTGAAAATCTTATCTAGGCTCAGTCTACGTGTCCAACATCTGAAAAGCTAAATTACTACAATGAGCTGCTCTACAATGGTTTCTGGGCATTTGAGATGATGACGGAGAGGGACTTGTCAACCACAGTGTGTGGAATATGTGGGATAATTGGTGAAGTATACTTGGGTGATGGCAATGAAAAGAACTGCTGTAGCAATGCAAAGGTATATTAATTTATGTCTATGTATAAAGATTTTTCTTGGGGGAATCTTTGTTTACAATATTTGACTCATTTGCATAAGCACTTCTAAATGTTATTTTTTATCCAGCAACAGATGTGTCACATCTGAATAGTAAAATAGCATTAGACAGTTTAAACTTTTGCTATGATATTAACTTGATCGGTTAAAACATTTTCTTTTTGTTATCTGGATTTTAAATCAAATAATGTATTAAGCTCATTAGTGCTTTTGCCTCTCTCATATCTCTCCTTAATTTTACACACATTTATGATCCTAAAAATATCATCAATTATCAAGTTTCACATGCTCCTTAAATTTCTAGAGTCATTATTAATTGTTGTACACACCCTGATCCTTTTGTAATATATGTAAAGTGGTATGGTAATAAAGCAGAATGTAAACAATGATGTCAGCAAATTAAAGATTGCCCTAATATGGTGACATGGTACTAACAATTTTAAGTACGTATTTTATGGTGTTTGATTAATCTTTGGAATTGTTTTTTCTCTCCTTCATACAAGTTTCACTTACCGGAATATATTTATGTCTATTTAAAAAAAATATATATTTTTGAAAGTTGCTGTTTTGGATTACATGTACACAGTGCATCTGACAGGATGTGGAAAAAAGTAACAAATTATGCAGAATTTTTGGAGAAAAAATCTGTTGATTATGCGGAAAAAATAATACCTTAAATTATGCAGAAATTTCAACAGTTACCAAAAGTGAATTTACTAGCAGAGGAATTACAACATCATGATTTTATGTCAATTGTAGGAGTAATATGGACTTGGAAAAAATCAGAGTCCAAGATGGGATTTGAACCCACGACCCTCCGTGATCTAGTCAGATGCTTTAGTCTAGCCTTCTAGTGTTAGATGGTTTTTTGTTATATCTATACATTTTGTTAATTGTTTATATATTCCTTATGTTCACTAGATTGTATATCCTGAGGATGATGTTCCTCGCAAGGAAATGAAAACCTTAGAGTCATTTCTTCATGACCTAAAAATGCACATGCTAGAGAAAGTCATCTATGCAAAAGGACAAAATGATTTTGTTGTTCATAGTGAAGAACTTCCACCAGTTATTGCACCAATTCTACGTGCCCCTGTGGTATGCAATACTGAGCATGAAAAGAAGAGCGTTTACTTAAAGGACATCAAGTTTACAGGTACATATATATCCATATATCAAAACTGTATAGCAGCACACCACATGTTTGTTCTGCATTGAAGTTGCTGAAAGGACTCCACAAGGACTTCTTTTCTTTTTCTTGAATTGTGCATTGTCAGAGCTCACTTATAATTATTTTTGTTCTCCTTGAATAAAATGTTGATAACCATTTTATTCATTGACTGTAATTATTTAGGCGATCCTGCTATTCTCCACAAAGAGATTAAAGAGAAAAAAATCATCATGGCCAACATTGTTAATTATACAACTGAAGAGCTTAAGGAGTTGGCATCTATTTGTGAAATTCCAGTACTTAGAAAGTCTAAGGTATGTGCACATGTGCAACAGCCATTTCAGTCTTAACAACAAATAATTAAATAATATAACTGCAACTTAGTTTTTGGCTAGTTTGGAGCTTGTTTTTTTTTATTTTATATTCATAACTAAATGTTCCAGTTTGTTTTCATTCTAAGTGTTCTCATTGGTTTTGGGGAATCTGAAATACAAACTTTTGGAATGTATGATGATAATTAAAATTTATAATTCCTGGTGGTAATGTACATGTGGGGTTAAAAAAGAATGTCATTATGAGGAAAGGTAATGCATATTGTCTAAACCAAACATTAATTAATTGATCTGCCTGCATACATTGTATTGTTTGTAGGCCAAACTGTGTAGTGACATTCAAGCACTGTATGCTTCAATGCTTGTTGGATTGTGTCCATGTCATGGCTTCTGTAAAGTACCTGGACACACTGGAGGATTTTACCACTTGGTGTGTCGCCATGGTGTAAGTAAATTATTTTTTCCTTTTCTGCACTTTTTTCTCCATTCCCACACTTTCAAATCAGGGCTTGAAATTGCATCTCAGCTGGCGACCAAAAATTGACCACTGGTTTACTAATTTTTCACCTTCGAATTTGTCTGATAACCAAAGATAACCATGACTGTTGTTTTAAAATCTTTAGATAGGTAATTCTACCGATCTGTTAGCTTAGTTAAGACAATGCACCTTTTGGCCGTGCACTGACCCCACTAAAATAAGACTGTAGAAAGCTGAGACAATAGTCAAAATTAAATGTTCTTTGAGTCATTAAAACAGCGCAAATAGCTTAAACAAACAGTAAAATAAAATAGAGAAGGAATTAAAATCTTAGAACATTTTTCAAAAGAACTGAAAGTTGAACTCTCATACACTTGAAGAAACTGAACTCTTTCCATACACTTACACAGACTGGCAGCCCGTTTAGTATTGGAATTCAACATTTTAGTCAATAAGGAAGATTATAAAAAAGTGACCAAGAAAACAGCGACGATTATACACAGAGCAGTGGTCTCCTTATTGTAAGATTTGTTAGAATCATTTTTGCTTCCCTCCGCAGTGAGGGCAACAACTGCGCAATTGTATCCCGGTCGGGATACATTTGAATTTGATGAGGGGCACGTGACCAAGAATCAACCAATCACAGTGCTCATTTTGCTGAGTGAAAGTGTAGCTATATAACTGGTGAATATTCCCCAAGACGAAGTCGAGGGGAATATTCACCAATATTCACGAGCCTAGCTGAGGTGAATAATTGTTTTAGTATCATTACTCAGGTGATTATAGAAATGCCTATAAAAGAAAGGAATGTTAAATTTTACCACAATTTGCCATTGTTGATAAGAGTTCATACAACGCCGCTCGCATCAACGTGTCACGCAACGTCTTTTTGAACTCGCGCTCTGCAGGAAAAAAAAAACATTTGTTTTGACGTTCATGCCGGGTAAAAACAAATCAAAATGTGGTTTATCGTGGTCTTTACTCTTATCCACAATGGCTACGCTTCATTACTCTTTTCCCAAACATCGTATTGTTTCAGCAGCTTATTTGTGAAGTTGGATCACGGATGCTCAACAACGCTGTGTTCTTTCATTGACCACAAGGACAATGGCAGCAGATGCATTTCTGAGCCTACATTGAGGCTCAATCATAGTGTTTTTCATTAGTGATGAAAGGTTACAAAACCAAATAACTCCATTAGTTTTCAATTAATGGGAAAGGAAAAATATGAGAGAAAAACCAAGGACTTGAGAGTTTTTTGTGCTTCACTTCATTTAAAATAAGCTTAACTTGGAAGAAAAGCATTCACCTTTGGACCAGAGTCATAAAGCTAACCTTAAAGCTAACCTTAAAGCTAACCTAGCTTTATGGCTTTTTTTTATATTTCAGTGTACTGTTGCCTCAAAGTTTTTAACTCTGACAGAGTCAGTTCGAGATGCTGCAGATTTATTTATGTCATTGAAGTACCCACCAATTGTTTTCATCAATGACTCTCCCTGTGGATTTGTCCGGCATATGGAATGCAGAGATCCAGAGCTCTGTAAAAAGTTGTGGGATGAGAATTCTGGTTGTTTTGAAAAACCAGAATATGCCAAGAAACCAACTGCGGTATGTTGTTTCAGCCTTGCATAATTAATGTATACATACCGTATATTGTACTTATACCTTTAACTTTGCAAGCAATCTCTCGATCCCCTATTTAAGGACTGGGCATGGTAACTTTACGGATTACCTGGTGGCCCGAAATTAATGCATCATATCAGGTGCTCTTTTTTTCCCGTACTAATTCCCTCTTTCCAAACAGATGCTTAATCGAATGTTAACCTATACGTAACCTCCATTACTCACTTCCCTTTACCTCAAGTTTGACAATTTTTATTACTTTATTTTTACCATTTATTAGCAGCCTCAATAAAATGTTTATTAATTCATTGATTTATTTTGTGTACCTGTATACTTTAATCTTTTTCAACCTTGTATAATTTATTCAGCTGTTAATATTATACAACTAAACCAGTCAGATATGTAAGTTGTTCATTTGCATAAACATATGCAGCCATCATTCGAAAAAAGTGAAAATAAATACATCAATGGATACTAATGTTTCATTGTTGATGAGTATTATTATATTAACATGACATTTATCCCTTTTCAGCAAGTGGATTGCCCTATGATTGTTCCAGCAGAGTACCGTGCCGTTCCAACCCTGAAAGTTACAGAAAAACTTCAAGAATGCCAGCACCCCATTTCTGGGAATTCCAGGAGATTTGTTTTGGGGGATAGGTTTCACAGTGCCACTAACCCCCACAAATCCCCTCTTTGCTTATTTCACGACATTGATCTGTGTGCCCAAGGCAATGCTATCAAAACTAGCTACCAAGAATCTGAAAACTTCCGAAAGAATATGAGACGGCTACGCAGCTCTACGCTTCAAGGGTTTGGGGTTCACTTCTGTTATAATTACCTTATGGACTTCTACCAGAATGAAGCAATAGTAAAACAACAGAGTAACAAGATTTCCAAGCATTTGAAGGAGGGTCAACAGATTGTTAGAGATAGGTACCATAGATTTTGTGTGGTCGATATTGTAAATTATGCAAGTTTCAAGTAGGAAATGCATTCTGGTACTTCAGGAATACTTCGAAGTTCTTGATTTATTTCAATGCTAATGTCTCTTTAAGGAGGTTGGTAACAGTTTCCAGCACTTTTCCAACAGCTATACTTTGAAGGATGAATACTACCTCTGTTTACCAAGTGATAATACAATATAGGTATCACATAAATGCCCAGCCATTGGTGAAGTAGTAATGGCAATTTTTATGGCATAATAGGTTACCATAGCAACAGTATTACCTGTTAAGAACACCCTTAATTTTGGCTTGAAGTACTTATAACTCAAAAACGAGTTCTGTGAACCTTATTTTTTATTATCGAATTGTGATCAGCATGATTATATGCAACTTTTTGCAAAGTTTAAAAAAATTCTGTAGTGTGGGTTCAGAGCCACCTTAACGTTTTGAAACTTGAAAGTGGCTCTGAACCCGCACTACAGTATTTTTAAAACTTTGCAAAAAATTGCATCAATTCGATAATAAAAAATGGGGGTCACCGATCTTGTTTTTGAGTTATAAGCACTTAAAGCCAAAATTAAGGGTGATTTAACAGGTTATATTGTTGCTATGGTAACCTTTTTGCCACAAAAATGATAACAATGATGATGGGGCATTTCTTTTATACCATGATTGTAGCATCAACTGATAAAGAGTGGTTATAATAATCCCTGAAAGTCTAAGTATTACAAAGTGCTGTAAACTGTTGCCAGCTACCTTATTTAGCAAACTCTCATAAAATATTGTCGGTTTTTCTTGGGTACATTACTGTTTGGTAGGGTACTTACTGGTAATAAGCTTAATGTAAATTATAACCTATACAGGATACACATGTGATGCAAATTTGTCCTTTTCTTGAGTTTCCTTTGCAAATCTCACAATAATTTATTGATCTTTTGGTGGTTTGTCTTGTCCCACTTTTGCACCATATTCACTACAGGAACTAATTATGAGCGTAACAAGATGGTGCCTAATGTTTCCATCAAATTAATTTCTTTTGCTTAAAGAAAGGATTTGATATTGACGAATTTAGCTATAGTATTTTGAGTATACAGTAAATTAATTTGAAATTTTATGATCACAAGTACAAGTGTGTTTCCCAAAAAATTCTTGGGGTGGGTGTTGAAATTTTTTGGAACTACAAATGGTTCTGTCCCTCAGTGTTGATAATAATTGAATAATAATAATAATAATAATAATAATAATAATAATAATAATAATAATAATAATAATAATAATAATAATAATAATAATAATAATAATAATTCATTTACTTATAACGCGCAAGTATCAATGTACATTTTCACCTGCGCGGAACTAAATTCATTAAAAAAAAAATAATTACAAACAGGAACACTGGAACACCCATGTATAAGATTGATTCAGGGTTTGGACTATGGTAAGAAATAGGCCTTTTGCAACAGTTGGTCATGTGACGTGTTTTTCAAGAACACACTGATTAATCATTCCTAATGCACAATGTTATCAGAAATGGAAAGAACAGTTCCAAATAAGCATACATGCAAATTTTCAGGTTTATATCTTTTAAGGGGGAGGGGAATTTTCATGGGCGTTAGAAATTAGGATTTGTATGGGAAGAAGTCGCTTTGCCCTCCAGTCACGCTCCAGTGGTTTTCCATACAAATTCTTGTAATTTTGCAAGTTTTCAAGCTGCGATAAAATCTTCGCCTTTCGGTGCAAGGGCCTAGATATTTCCATTCTTCCTAATATTGTACCCCTCTTTCTGTCTCCAATAGTTATATGCCAGCAGCTTCTTTTGGTTGTGATTGATAACAGAAAAGGTCTCTGGAGGGCAAAGCTTCCTCACTTCTATACAAAACCTTCTAATTTTTGCAATATTCAAATCGTCATTAAATCTCAACCCTATACGGCATTGGTCTGAAAATTGGTGTCCTGGCTATTTAGAACATGCTCTTTGCAGCTCTGAAATTCATTTAGCTGCAGCTAAAAGTTTAGAAATTATTGGTCACGTGACCCACTGTTGTAAAAGGCCTATTGATGTTTAGCTGCTAATGGTTAGCAGTTAATGGTTGGTGTTTTTGGTTGTTGATGGGTTAGGTTTTTAAAGAATAGTCCAGTCGGTTATGTGGTGTTCCTGGTTTTAGTACATCGCTCAATAATGACTGGACAACGATATTCCAAAACAGGATTGCTGGTGTTTGGAGCCAAACCCACTTTATTAGGAGTCCAGATTAATATTTATCATGGTCAATCCAGGAGATGTGTGAAGTTCTTTGTGAATCTCTTTTTGACTCATCAGACAGATTCAATTTCCCATTAGGCAACAGCCTTGTGTGTGTCCGCCAAATGTTGAACAATATTATATTGAATTGTTTCCAGGTTTTGAGTTTATTAGAAGAGCAAATAATGATTTTTAGTATATACACACTCAGTGATCTTGGTGTTTTAAGCAATCTGATTGGTTCGCTATCTCTGGCTAATGAGCATTATTCACCCCCTACCGAGTGAATAATGCGTAATCCAAACAAAAATAGAGCATACTTTTGAATAAAGCATACTTTTGATTCACACTGATTTGAATGGTGTTTAAGGACCATTATTCTAGACTGTCACGAGGTTTTTTCGAAGATTAACTATAGATTTTCCATGTTCAAAGATTCTGTAAATAGTTTCGCGAATTCGCGCATACTTTGTACCGCTTGCACATTTTCCATGCATGAATTGAGGTCAATTCGATCGATTTTTAATGGTTTCTTCTGAAATGTTGTTGAAATGTGTATATACTAAAAACAATTATTCTTCTCAATCTCGGTGAATAGTGGCAGAATATTTACCTCGATTTCAAAGAATAATTGTTAATTGTCAACCATTCTTACAGGTTTTGCAACACTACAGTCAAACAGTAAGATAAAAATAGAAACTTTATTATGGTGTCTAATGTTCCAGTAAGCCTTTATCGGCTGACCACAGGCAGTACACATTCTTGCTTACTAGGGAGAGAGTAAATTAATTAAGGAACGCAAAGAATGAATTGTTTACCTTTGTATACTACTGTTGTCCTCTCTTCCGTGACCTCACAGGGAAAACCGCTACCTAGTTACTGGTCCTGTGTAACACCCTCTTTGATCTGCACAATTCTATATATCCTAGTCAACCTCATTCAATAATTGCTCAAAATTTTCCCCCGTTTTTCCGATTGGTTACAATAACCATAACCATCTGCTGTTTACCAAATTTGTAACGAATTTTCTCATATTGCCCCATTGACCTCAAAAGCGTAGCCCGCTACTGATTATTAAACCTATGACTTCAAAAGTGTAGCCTGCTGCAGATTATTGTACTGTTGGCCAAGAAAATGTGGGTGAGAGGTTGTTTTTTTGCGCTTGTTTTCTCCTTAAAGAGTTAATCGAGATAAGATAATCTTTGGAATAAATAATAATTAAAAGCAATTATCGAATTCGGCGTTCGTAGGATAAGAAGAATTCTGCGGATCTCAGAGGGCAAATCTTTCATCATTGAAAGATTCAAGTTTGTTAGCTCTGTCCATGCCATGACTCTGGCCATGATTTCAACATCCATTAAATGAAATTTTCAGTTACATTGCGTGCATTTAATCTTACTGTGTACACTTCACATGCACCGGTGGTATGGGCTTCATTGACCTCTCGGGAAACAGTCAAAAGTAGCCATCATTTGGCATTACAACATGCATGGATAAATGCAGACTCGATAAAAGGTCTACGTATATTTCTCAGTGTGGACGGAAAGTGGTCGGATTGTGTGGTCATCGACAGATACTCGATGCTTACAAATGGGATTAAATTTCTTTATTGTAACAAACTAAATGTAACACTG
>JAHPZR010030909.1:0-5000 GCA_019787425.1 Platygyra sinensis
TGGCTGCATATGTTTATGCAAATGAACAACTTACATATCTGACTGGTTTAGTTGTATAATATTAACAGCTGAATAAATTATACAAGGTTGAAAAGATTAAAGTATACAGGTACACAAAATAAATCAATGAATTAATAAACATTTTATTGAGGCTGCTAATAAATGGTAAAAAATAAAATAATAAAAGTTGTCAAACTTGAGGTAAAGGGAAGTGAGTAATGGAGGTTACGTATAGGTTAACATTCGATTAAGCATCTGTTTGGAAAGAGGGAATTAGTACGGGAAAAAAAGAGCACCTGATATGATGCATTAATTTCGGGCCACCAGGTAATCCGTAAAGTTACCATGCCCAGTCCTTAAATAGGGGATCGAGAGATTGCTTGCAAGTTAAAGGTATAAGTACAATATACGGTATGTATACATTAATTATGCAAGGCTGAAACAACATACCGCAGTTGGTTTCTTGGCATATTCTGGTTTTTCAAAACAACCAGAATTCTCATCCCACAACTTTTTACAGAGCTCTGGATCTCTGCATTCCATATGCCGGACAAATCCACAGGGAGAGTCATTGATGAAAACAATTGGTGGGTACTTCAATGACATAAATAAATCTGCAGCATCTCGAACTGACTCTCTCAGAGTTAAAAACTTTGAGGCAACAGTACACTGAAATATAAAAAAAGCCATAAAGCTAGGTTAGCTTTAAGGTTAGCTTTAAGGTTAGCTTTATGACTCTGGTCCAAAGGTGAATGCTTTTCTTCCAAGTTAAGCTTATTTTAAATGAAGTGAAGCACAAAAAACTCTCAAGTCCTTGGTTTTTCTCTCATATTTTTTCCTTTCCCATTAATTGAAAACTAATGGAGTTCTTTGGTTTTGTAACCTTTCATCACTAATGAAAAACACTATGATTGAGCCTCAATGTAGGCTCAGAAATGCATCTGCTGCCATTGTCCTTGAGGTCAATGAAAGAACACAGCGTTGTTGAGCATCCGTGATCCAACTTCACGAATAAGCTGCTGAAACAATACGATGTTTGGGAAAAGAGTAATGAAGCGTAGCCATTGTGGATAAGAGTAAAGACCACGATAAACCACATTTTGATTTGTTTTTACCCGGCATGAACGTCAAAACAAATGTTTTTTTTTTCTGCAGAGCGCGAGTTCAAAAAGACGTTGCGTGACACGTTGATGCGAGCAGCGTTGTATGAACTCTTATCAACAATGGCAAATTGTGGTAAAATTTAACATTCCTTTCTTTTATAGGCATTTCTATAATCACCTGAGTAATGATACTTAAAAACAATTATTCGCCTCAGCTAGGCTCGTGAATATTGGTGAATATTCCCCTCGACTTCGTCTTGGGGAATATTCACCAGTTATATAGCTACACTTTCACTCAGCAAAATGAGCACTGTGATTGGTTGATTCTTGGTCACGTACTTGCCCCTCATCAAATTCAAATGTATCCCGACCGGGATACAATTGCGCAGTTGTTGCCCTCACTGCGGAGGGAAGCAAAAATGATTCTAACAAATCTTACAATAAGGAGACCACTGCTCTGTGTATAATCGTCGCTGTTTTCTTGGTCACTTTTTTATAATCTTCCTTATTGACTAAAATGTTGAATTCCAATACTAAACGGGCTGCCAGTCTGTGTAAGTGTATGGAAAGAGTTCAGTTTCTTCAAGTGTATGAGAGTTCAACTTTCAGTTCTTTTGAAAAATGTTCTAAGATTTTAATTCCTTCTCTATTTTATTTTACTGTTTGTTTAAGCTATTTGCGCTGTTTTAATGACTCAAAGAACATTTAATTTTGACTATTGTCTCAGCTTTCTACAGTCTTATTTTAGTGGGGTCAGTGCACGGCCAAAAGGTGCATTGTCTTAACTAAGCTAACAGATCGGTAGAATTACCTATCTAAAGATTTTAAAACAACAGTCATGGTTATCTTTGGTTATCAGACAAATTCGAAGGTGAAAAATTAGTAAACCAGTGGTCAATTTTTGGTCCCCAGCTGAGATGCAATTTCAAGCCCTGATTTGAAAGTGTGGGAATGGAGAAAAAAGTGCAGAAAAGGAAAAAATAATTTACTTACACCATGGCGACACACCAAGTGGTAAAATCCTCCAGTGTGTCCAGGTACTTTACAGAAGCCATGACATGGACACAATCCAACAAGCATTGAAGCATACAGTGCTTGAATGTCACTACACAGTTTGGCCTACAAACAATACAATGTATGCAGGCAGATCAATTAATTAATGTTTGGTTTAGACAATATGCATTACCTTTCCTCATAATGACATTCTTTTTTAACCCCACATGTACATTACCACCAGGATTATAAATTTTAATTATCATCATACATTCCAAAAGTTTGTATTTCAGATTCCCCAAAACCAATGAGAACACTTAGAATGAAAACAAACTGGAACATTTAGTTATGAATATAAAATAAAAAAACAAGCTCCAAACTAGCCAAAAACTAAGTTGCAGTTATATTATTTAATTATTTGTTGTTAAGACTGAAATGGCTGTTGCACATGTGCACATACCTTAGACTTTCTAAGTACTGGAATTTCACAAATAGATGCCAACTCCTTAAGCTCTTCAGTTGTATAATTAACAATGTTGGCCATGATGATTTTTTTCTCTTTAATCTCTTTGTGGAGAATAGCAGGATCGCCTAAATAATTACAGTCAATGAATAAAATGGTTATCAACATTTTATTCAAGGAGAACAAAAATAATTATAAGTGAGCTCTGACAATGCACAATTCAAGAAAAAGAAAAGAAGTCCTTGTGGAGTCCTTTCAGCAACTTCAATGCAGAACAAACATGTGGTGTGCTGCTATACAGTTTTGAATGATTTAGACCATTGGTCTTCAAGCGGTGGATATATATGTACCTGTAAACTTGATGTCCTTTAAGTAAACGCTCTTCTTTTCATGCTCAGTATTGCATACCACAGGGGCACGTAGAATTGGTGCAATAACTGGTGGAAGTTCTTCACTATGAACAACAAAATCATTTTGTCCTTTTGCATAGATGACTTTCTCTAGCATGTGCATTTTTAGGTCATGAAGAAATGACTCTAAGGTTTTCATTTCCTTGCGAGGAACATCATCCTCAGGATATACAATCTAGTGAACATAAGGAATATATAAACAATTAACAAAATGTATAGATATAACAAAAAACCATCTAACACTAGAAGGCTAGACTAAAGCATCTGACTAGATCACGGAGGGTCGTGGGTTCAAATCCCATCTTGGACTCTGATTTTTTCCAAGTCCATATTACTCCTACAATTGACATAAAATCATGATGTTGTAATTCCTCTGCTAGTAAATTCACTTTTGGTAACTGTTGAAATTTCTGCATAATTTAAGGTATTATTTTTTCCGCATAATCAACAGATTTTTTCTCCAAAAATTCTGCATAATTTGTTACTTTTTTCCACATCCTGTCAGATGCACTGTGTACATGTGATCCAAAACAGCAACTTTCAAAAATATTTTTTTTTTTTAAATAGACATAAATATATTCCGGTAAGTGAAACTTGTATGAAGGAGAGAAAAAACAATTCCAAAGATTAATCAAACACCATAAAATACGTACTTAAAATTGTTAGTACCATGTCACCATATTAGGGCAATCTTTAATTTGCTGACATCATTGTTTACATTCTGCTTTATTACCATACCACTTTACATATATTACAAAAGGATCAGGGTGTGTACAACAATTAATAATGACTCTAGAAATTTAAGGAGCATGTGAAACTTGATAATTGATGATATTTTTAGGATCATAAATGTGTGTAAAATTAAGGAGAGATATGAGAGAGGCAAAAGCACTAATGAGCTTAATACATTATTTGATTTAAAATCCAGATAACAAAAAGAAAATGTTTTAACCGATCAAGTTAATATCATAGCAAAAGTTTAAACTGTCTAATGCTATTTTACTATTCAGATGTGACACATCTGTTGCTGGATAAAAAATAACATTTAGAAGTGCTTATGCAAATGAGTCAAATATTGTAAACAAAGATTCCCCCAAGAAAAATCTTTATACATAGACATAGATTAATACACCTTTTGACCTTTAGGTTGTCTGGAAATTTGGCAGGGTAGAGGGGTGGCACAGGAAAAAAAACTTACAGACAAATGTATGAAAAATTAGGAAAATTAAACGAGCGTATTCTATCCAACCTACATTCTTCAAACTTGGTGAATACAATCTTCAAATCAATAAATTGCCTAAACTTCACTTTTGAAGAAGTTATTTGCCATTTGTTTGGATCCCCATACATTTAGGGAACTGGATATGATCTTTGGAAGAACAAATTCATGCACTAGCTAACGTTTGGGACCTACGTTGCAATATTTTCTCTTATCCTCTTACATTGTCCTCAGGTATTACGGACTGTACTCCAGCTGCTACCTAGAGAACCCGCCGTGAAGCAGGTCACGTTCGATTTTGAAAAGGCAGTGTGGTTGGCGATGAGAAGCGTTTTATCTAATGTACAACTTAAAGGCTGTGCGTTTCACTGGACCCAGGCGTTGTGGAGAAAGGTCAGTCATAGGCACCCCAATTCTGATTTAGAACGTTTGGATGCAGGGGACCACACAACGAGTAATTACACTGCTTGGCTTGTTACTGCCGGGTCTCTTGCTAGGCTTGTTACTGCCGGGTCTCTTGATCAAGAAATGCTCGTACCAGACGTCACTCTAATTGTTATAAAACCATTTTGATTGCAAGGCTGGTAGTACGGCAGAAGGGCAAAATTTATTGGCCTATATTTCAACTAGCAGAGCCAGTCTTCTTCATGGCCAGTACTTAATACTGATTTAGAGTAGTAACAATTATTATCATAAGATAGAAAATAAACCATCCAAGAGACTTTTTTTATGGCAAACGGTAATTTTTTTTTTTTTTTTTGATATTACTTACTGGTAAATATATTTTGTCAAAGGTTCAAGAGCTGGGACTT
>JAHPZR010030909.1:7500-16028 GCA_019787425.1 Platygyra sinensis
TCCTGGGTTCTTTGCATTGTTACCTTTTCTAACATACCTTTGTAACAAAAGAGTAAAACCATCAATACATTGTATTCAGATAGTGTGGACTTAGGGTAAAATTATAAAATGATCGCTGTGTTGACGTCGTGTTTGTTTTTATGCAATGTTTGTGCGCACGCTGAATTGCGTTAGCAAGAGCGGGCTCCAAAACTGTGTTCAGACACCTTAACTGTAAGGCACATTGAAGTTATCCATTTGAATTCAGTATGATGCTGAAAATCTTATCTAGGCTCAGTCTACGTGTCCAACATCTGAAAAGCTAAATTACTACAATGAGCTGCTCTACAATGGTTTCTGGGCATTTGAGATGATGACGGAGAGGGACTTGTCAACCACAGTGTGTGGAATATGTGGGATAATTGGTGAAGTATACTTGGGTGATGGCAATGAAAGAACTGCTGTAGCAATGCAAAGGTATATTAATTTATGTCTATGTATAAAGATTTTTCTTGGGGGAATCTTTGTTTACAATATTTGACTCATTTGCATAAGCACTTCTAAATGTTATTTTTTATCCAGCAACAGATGTGTCACATCTGAATAGTAAAATAGCATTAGACAGTTTAAACTTTTGCTATGATATTAACTTGATCGGTTAAAACATTTTCTTTTTGTTATCTGGATTTTAAATCAAATAATGTATTAAGCTCATTAGTGCTTTTGCCTCTCTCATATCTCTCCTTAATTTTACACACATTTATGATCCTAAAAATATCATCAATTATCAAGTTTCACATGCTCCTTAAATTTCTAGAGTCATTATTAATTGTTGTACACACCCTGATCCTTTTGTAATATATGTAAAGTGGTATGGTAATAAAGCAGAATGTAAACAATGATGTCAGCAAATTAAAGATTGCCCTAATATGGTGACATGGTACTAACAATTTTAAGTACGTATTTTATGGTGTTTGATTAATCTTTGGAATTGTTTTTTCTCTCCTTCATACAAGTTTCACTTACCGGAATATATTTATGTCTATTTAAAAAAAAAAATATTTTTGAAAGTTGCTGTTTTGGATCACATGTACACAGTGCATCTGACAGGATGTGGAAAAAAGTAACAAATTATGCAGAAATTTTTGGAGAAAAAATCTGTTGATTATGCGGAAAAATAATACCTTAAATTATGCAGAAATTTCAACAGTTACCAAAAGTGAATTTACTAGCAGAGGAATTACAACATCATGATTTTATGTCAATTGTAGGAGTAATATGGACTTGGAAAAAATCAGAGTCCAAGATGGGATTTGAACCCACGACCCTCCGTGATCTAGTCAGATGCTTTAGTCTAGCCTTCTAGTGTTAGATGGTTTTTTGTTATATCTATACATTTTGTTAATTGTTTATATATTCCTTATGTTCACTAGATTGTATATCCTGAGGATGATGTTCCTCGCAAGGAAATGAAAACCTTAGAGTCATTTCTTCATGACCTAAAAATGCACATGCTAGAGAAAGTCATCTATGCAAAAGGACAAAATGATTTTGTTGTTCATAGTGAAGAACTTCCACCAGTTATTGCACCAATTCTACGTGCCCCTGTGGTATGCAATACTGAGCATGAAAAGAAGAGCGTTTACTTAAAGGACATCAAGTTTACAGGTACATATATATCCACCGCTTGAAGACCAATGGTCTAAATCATTCAAAACTGTATAGCAGCACACCACATGTTTGTTCTGCATTGAAGTTGCTGAAAGGACTCCACAAGGACTTCTTTTCTTTTTCTTGAATTGTGCATTGTCAGAGCTCACTTATAATTATTTTTGTTCTCCTTGAATAAAATGTTGATAACCATTTTATTCATTGACTGTAATTATTTAGGCGATCCTGCTATTCTCCACAAAGAGATTAAAGAGAAAAAAATCATCATGGCCAACATTGTTAATTATACAACTGAAGAGCTTAAGGAGTTGGCATCTATTTGTGAAATTCCAGTACTTAGAAAGTCTAAGGTATGTGCACATGTGCAACAGCCATTTCAGTCTTAACAACAAATAATTAAATAATATAACTGCAACTTAGTTTTTGGCTAGTTTGGAGCTTGTTTTTTTATTTTATATTCATAACTAAATGTTCCAGTTTGTTTTCATTCTAAGTGTTCTCATTGGTTTTGGGGAATCTGAAATACAAACTTTTGGAATGTATGATGATAATTAAAATTTATAATTCCTGGTGGTAATGTACATGTGGGGTTAAAAAAGAATGTCATTATGAGGAAAGGTAATGCATATTGTCTAAACCAAACATTAATTAATTGATCTGCCTGCATACATTGTATTGTTTGTAGGCCAAACTGTGTAGTGACATTCAAGCACTGTATGCTTCAATGCTTGTTGGATTGTGTCCATGTCATGGCTTCTGTAAAGTACCTGGACACACTGGAGGATTTTACCACTTGGTGTGTCGCCATGGTGTAAGTAAATTATTTTTTCCTTTTCTGCACTTTTTTCTCCATTCCCACACTTTCAAATCAGGGCTTGAAATTGCATCTCAGCTGGGGACCAAAAATTGACCACTGGTTTACTAATTTTTCACCTTCGAATTTGTCTGATAACCAAAGATAACCATGACTGTTGTTTTAAAATCTTTAGATAGGTAATTCTACCGATCTGTTAGCTTAGTTAAGACAATGCACCTTTTGGCCGTGCACTGACCCCACTAAAATAAGACTGTAGAAAGCTGAGACAATAGTCAAAATTAAATGTTCTTTGAGTCATTAAAACAGCGCAAATAGCTTAAACAAACAGTAAAATAAAATAGAGAAGGAATTAAAATCTTAGAACATTTTTCAAAAGAACTGAAAGTTGAACTCTCATACACTTGAAGAAACTGAACTCTTTCCATACACTTACACAGACTGGCAGCCCGTTTAGTATTGGAATTCAACATTTTAGTCAATAAGGAAGATTATAAAAAAGTGACCAAGAAAACAGCGACGATTATACACAGAGCAGTGGTCTCCTTATTGTAAGATTTGTTAGAATCATTTTTGCTTCCCTCCGCAGTGAGGGCAACAACTGCGCAATTGTATCCCGGTCGGGATACATTTGAATTTGATGAGGGGCAAGTACGTGACCAAGAATCAACCAATCACAGTGCTCATTTTGCTGAGTGAAAGTGTAGCTATATAACTGGTGAATATTCCCCAAGACGAAGTCGAGGGGAATATTCACCAATATTCACGAGCCTAGCTGAGGCGAATAATTGTTTTTAGTATCATTACTCAGGTGATTATAGAAATGCCTATAAAAGAAAGGAATGTTAAATTTTACCACAATTTGCCATTGTTGATAAGAGTTCATACAACGCTGCTCGCATCAACGTGTCACGCAACGTCTTTTTGAACTCGCGCTCTGCAGAAAAAAAAAACATTTGTTTTGACGTTCATGCCGGGTAAAAACAAATCAAAATGTGGTTTATCGTGGTCTTTACTCTTATCCACAATGGCTACGCTTCATTACTCTTTTCCCAAACATCGTATTGTTTCAGCAGCTTATTCGTGAAGTTGGATCACGGATGCTCAACAACGCTGTGTTCTTTCATTGACCTCAAGGACAATGGCAGCAGATGCATTTCTGAGCCTACATTGAGGCTCAATCATAGTGTTTTTCATTAGTGATGAAAGGTTACAAAACCAAAGAACTCCATTAGTTTTCAATTAATGGGAAAGGAAAAATATGAGAGAAAAACCAAGGACTTGAGAGTTTTTTGTGCTTCACTTCATTTAAAATAAGCTTAACTTGGAAGAAAAGCATTCACCTTTGGACCAGAGTCATAAAGCTAACCTTAAAGCTAACCTTAAAGCTAACCTAGCTTTATGGCTTTTTTTATATTTCAGTGTACTGTTGCCTCAAAGTTTTTAACTCTGAGAGAGTCAGTTCGAGATGCTGCAGATTTATTTATGTCATTGAAGTACCCACCAATTGTTTTCATCAATGACTCTCCCTGTGGATTTGTCCGGCATATGGAATGCAGAGATCCAGAGCTCTGTAAAAAGTTGTGGGATGAGAATTCTGGTTGTTTTGAAAAACCAGAATATGCCAAGAAACCAACTGCGGTATGTTGTTTCAGCCTTGCATAATTAATGTATACATACCGTATATTGTACTTATACCTTTAACTTGCAAGCAATCTCTCGATCCCCTATTTAAGGACTGGGCATGGTAACTTTACGGATTACCTGGTGGCCCGAAATTAATGCATCATATCAGGTGCTCTTTTTTTCCCGTACTAATTCCCTCTTTCCAAACAGATGCTTAATCGAATGTTAACCTATACGTAACCTCCATTACTCACTTCCCTTTACCTCAAGTTTGACAACTTTTATTATTTTATTTTTACCATTTATTAGCAGCCTCAATAAAATGTTTATTAATTCATTGATTTATTTTGTGTACCTGTATACTTTAATCTTTTTCAACCTTGTATAATTTATTCAGCTGTTAATATTATACAACTAAACCAGTCAGATATGTAAGTTGTTCATTTGCATAAACATATGCAGCCATCATTCGAAAAAAGTGAAAATAAATACATCAATGGATACTATTGTTTCATTGTTGATGAGTATTATTATATTAACATGACATTTATCCCTTTTCAGCAAGTGGATTGCCCTATGATTGTTCCAGCAGAGTACCGTGCCGTTCCAACCCTGAAAGTTACAGAAAAACTTCAAGAATGCCAGCACCCCATTTCTGGGAATTCCAGGAGATTTGTTTTGGGGGATAGGTTTCACAGTGCCACTAACCCCCACAAATCCCCTCTTTGCTTATTTCACGACATGATCTGTGGCCCAAGGCAATGCTATCAAAACTAGCTACCAAGAATCTGAAAACTTCCGAAAGAATATGAGACGGCTACGCAGCTCTACGCTTCAAGGGTTTGGGTTCACTTCTGTTATAATTACCTTATGGACTTCTACCAGAATGAAGCAATAGTAAAACAACAGAGTAACAAGATTTCCAAGCATTTGAAGGAGGGTCAACAGATTGTTAGAGATAGGTACCATAGATTTTGTGTGGTCGATATTGTAAATTATGCAAGTTTCAAGTAGGAAATGCATTCTGGTACTTCAGGAATACTTCGAAGTTCTTGATTTATTTCAATGCTAATGTCTCTTTAAGGAGGTTGGTAACAGTTTTCCAGCACTTTTCCAACAGCTATACTTTGAAGGATGAATAACTACCTCTGTTTACCAGTGATAATACAATATAGGTATCACATAAATGCCCAGCCATTGGTGAAGTAGTAATGGCAATTTTTATGGCATAATAGGTTACCATAGCAACAGTATTACCTGTTAAGAACACCCTTAATTTTGGCTTGAAGTACTTATAACTCAAAAACGAGTTTCTGTGAACCTTATTTTTTATTATCGAATTGTGATCAGCATGATTATATGCAACTTTTTGCAAAGTTTAAAAAAAATTCTGTAGTGTGGGTTCAGAGCCACCTTAACGTTTTGAAACTTGAAAGTGGCTCTGAACCCGCACTACAGTATTTTTAAAACTTTGCAAAAAATTGCATCAATTCGATAATAAAAAATGGGGGTCACCGATCTTGTTTTTGAGTTATAAGCACTTAAAGCCAAAATTAAGGGTGATTTAACAGGTTATATTGTTGCTATGGTAACCTTTTTGCCACAAAAATGATAACAATGATGATGGGGCATTTCTTTTATACCATGATTGTAGCATCAACTGATAAAGAGTGGTTATAATAATCCCTGAAAGTCTAAGTATTACAAAGTGCTGTAAACTGTTGCCAGCTACCTTATTTAGCAAACTCTCATAAAATATTGTCGGTTTTTCTTGGGTACATTACTGTTTGGTAGGGTACTTACTGGTAATAAGCTTAATGTAAATTATAACCTATACAGGATACACATGTGATGCAAATTTGTCCTTTTCTTGAGTTTCCTTTGCAAATCTCACAATAATTTATTGATCTTTTGGTGGTTTGTCTTGTCCCACTTTTGCACCATATTCACTACAGGAACTAATTATGAGCGTAACAAGATGGTGCCTAATGTTTCCATCAAATTAATTTCTTTTGCTTAAAGAAAGGATTTGATATTGACGAATTTAGCTATAGTATTTTGAGTATACAGTAAATTAATTTGAAATTTTATGATCACAAGTACAAGTGTGTTTCCCAAAAAATTCTTGGGGTGGGTGTTGAAATTTTTTGGAACTACAAATGGTTCTGTCCCTCAGTGTTGATAATAATTGAATAATAATAATAATAATAATAATAATAATAATAATAATAATAATAATAATAATAATAATAATAATAATAATAATAATAATAATAATTCATTTACTTATAACGCGCAAGTATCAATGTACATTTTCACCTGCGCGGAACTAAATTCATTAAAAAAAAAAATAATTACAAACAGGAACACTGGAACACCCATGTATAAGATTGATTCAGGGTTTGGACTATGGTAAGAAATAGGCCTTTTGCAACAGTTGGTCATGTGACGTGTTTTTCAAGAACACACTGATTAATCATTCCTAATGCACAATGTTATCAGAAATGGAAAGAACAGTTCCAAATAAGCATACATGCAAATTTTCAGGTTTATATCTTTTAAGGGGGAGGGGAATTTTCATGGGCGTTAGAAATTAGGATTTGTATGGGAAGAAGTCGCTTTGCCCTCCAGTCACGCTCCAGTGGTTTTCCATACAAATTCTTGTAATTTTGCAAGTTTTCAAGCTGCGATAAAATCTTCGCCTTTCGGTGCAAGGGCCTAGATATTTCCATTCTTCCTAATATTGTACCCCTCTTTCTGTCTCCAATAGTTATATGCCAGCAGCTTCTTTTGGTTGTGATTGATAACAGAAAAGGTCTCTGGAGGGCAAAGCTTCCTCACTTCTATACAAAACCTTCTAATTTTTGCAATATTCAAATCGTCATTAAATCTCAACCCTATACGGCATTGGTCTGAAAATTGGTGTCCTGGCTATTTAGAACATGCTCTTTGCAGCTCTGAAATTCATTTAGCTGCAGCTAAAAGTTTAGAAATTATTGGTCACGTGACCCACTGTTGTAAAAGGCCTATTGATGTTTAGCTGCTAATGGTTAGCAGTTAATGGTTGGTGTTTTTGGTTGTTGATGGGTTAGGTTTTTAAAGAATAGTCCAGTCGGTTATGTGGTGTTCCTGGTTTTAGTACATCGCTCAATAATGACTGGACAACGATATTCCAAAACAGGATTGCTGGTGTTTGGAGCCAAACCCACTTTATTAGGAGTCCAGATTAATATTTATCATGGTCAATCCAGGAGATGTGTGAAGTTCTTTGTGAATCTCTTTTTGACTCATCAGACAGATTCAATTTCCCATTAGGCAACAGCCTTGTGTGTGTCCGCCAATGTTGAACAATATTATATTGAATTGTTTCCAGGTTTTGAGTTTATTAGAAGAGCAAATAATGATTTTTAGTATATACACACTCAGTGATCTTGGTGTTTTAAGCAATCTGATTGGTTCGCTATCTCTGGCTAATGAGCATTATTCACCCCCTACCGAGTGAATAATGCGTAATCCAAACAAAAATAGAGCATACTTTTGAATAAAGCATACTTTTGATTCACACTGATTTGAATGGTGTTTAAGGACCATTATTCTAGACTGTCACGAGGTTTTTTCGAAGATTAACTATAGATTTTCCATGTTCAAGATTCTGTAAATAGTTTCGCGAATTCGCGCATACTTTGTACCGCTTGCACATTTTCCATGCATGAATTGAGGTCAATTCGATCGATTTTTAATGGTTTCTTCTGAAATGTTGTTGAAATGTGTATATACTAAAAACAATTATTCTTCTCAATCTCGGTGAATAGTGGCAGAATATTTACCTCGATTTCAAAGAATAATTGTTAATTGTCAACCATTCTTACAGGTTTTGCAACACTACAGTCAAACAGTAAGATAAAAATAGAAACTTTATTATGGTGTCTAATGTTCCAGTAAGCCTTTATCGGCTGACCACAGGCAGTACACATTCTTGCTTACTAGGGAGAGAGTAAATTAATTAAGGAACGCAAAGAATGAATTGTTTACCTTTGTATACTACTGTTGTCCTCTCTTCCGTGACCTCACAGGGAAAACCGCTACCTAGTTACTGGTCCTGTGTAACACCCTCTTTGATCTGCACAATTCTATATATCCTAGTCAACCTCATTCAATAATTGCTCAAAATTTTCCCCCGTTTTTCCGATTGGTTACAATAACCATAACCATCTGCTGTTTACCAAATTTGTAACGAATTTTCTCATATTGCCCATTGACCTCAAAAGCGTAGCCCGCTACTGATTATTAAACCTATGACTTCAAAAGTGTAGCCTGCTGCAGATTATTGTACTGTTGGCCAAGAAAATGTGGGTGAGAGGTTGTTTTTTTGCGCTTGTTTTCTCCTTAAAGAGTTAATCGAGATAAGATAATCTTTGGAATAAATAATAATTAAAAG
>JAHPZR010030911.1:0-2500 GCA_019787425.1 Platygyra sinensis
AAAAAAGCAATAGTCCACAAGTTTCTACGGTTTAGAGGCATGATTAACCACTTGGGATGTTGGAAGAACACTCGAGTTCTACCAACATCCCGCGTGGTTTATCAGCCTTTATATAATAACCCAAGTTATTCTCGCATTTTGATTGGTTCTCGCCAATGATCTATTAGAGGACAGGTGCACGGTTGACGTCATCATTACAAAGTTTTTCCCTCTGCTGTTTTAAAATGGCGGAACGTTTTGAGAATTAGGATAAAATTTTACGTGACTGGGCAAAAGATAAGGTACAAAAAAAAGTCTTGCCGAGGCATTGAACAGGTTCGAGAAGCCAGAAGAAGAAAGATAAAGCCGCTCCTTTTAGAAAATGATCCAGAAAAAATTTAGGGCAGTCTCAGTCGGCAGTCGAGCGAGACTAAACCACGCACAAAATTGGTCGTGGTAAGCTGAGAACCATTGCTTTGTCTCCAATTTAACAAACCCAAGAAATAAAACGTTTCTGAGACTAATTTTTTTAAAACATTTAACTTTTACCAGTGTCAAAACAACTGTTGACACACTGATTGAAACATCAAAACATCAATTTTTAAAATTGGTAAAATAAACTCATAACCTTGCTTTCTGATGTGAACGTTCCATGTACGTTTCAGGGCACAGCAGCTAGTCAAGTATAGCAAACCACAGTTTACGGCCAACAGTATCGCAGCTCAAATGTATCCCCGACACTATATCAAACTGATTTGAGAATCACCAACCACAGAAGACAAAACTCTCCACCGTCATTTACGCTCCGGCCTTTCATTCAAAACTCGAATCAAATGGCCTCTAGGTTGATCGCAACCACAAGTTTTCCGAGGGTATTTTTTGAACTCTTGCAATTTTCAAGGCAACGTCCAAGCTTTTCGGCTCACAGGGCTGCTCTGATGACAGCCTACTAACCAACTACTACTACTAAAAAAAAATATTCACTACAAAAACTGACTGGATTTTTCCAGCATTTTCTTCAAGATTTGTGGATTTCGCAGTTCAATTCTGCTTTCGCTGTAAGTTTTTATATTCCACGAGAAGCGACGCTCGAGTGAGCTCGAGTCAGGTTTGACAGTGGCGTGATTTTCCCCGACCAATCACAATTCTTTGCTACGCACAGTAACCAATGAAATAGCTTCATTTTGTTGAAATATTTTGAAATAAAAAAGGCTTTTCGTTATTATATAAAACAAATAGGCGGATTCCATGTTGCTGTGCGTCTGTTCAGTAATAGATCACAGAAGACGTCAAAATGCGGTAAGAACATCAGTGACACTCGGCTACGCCTCGTTTGCAACTTTTTTGTTTTTACCACATTTTGGCGTCATCTGCGATCTATTACTGGACAGACGCACGGCAACATGGAATCTCGTATTTGTTAAGTAAACCACAGAAACTTGTGGTCTATTGCTTGTTTCAAAACAATACAGCGCAAAGTGAATTGTTTATGACTAAAGTGGGTTGATACCAGTTTTTTAAATTGATACGATAAGAATACGGTATCTACCGATATTCTGCGTTTTTTTCGGTAGTCGACATCGATATCAATATTGTAAAGTCATGACTGAAAGCCTTTTACAAGTTCGTAGAAAGCACTCGTCCAAAAGTTGTTAATTAAAGCAATCTTTCGGGGAATTGGCAGATTTCTGTTTGGTTACGTCACTTTTTAATTTCCAATGCTCTCTCTAATACAGTTGCCACAACATTTTTATACTTCAGCTCGAGACCGTATACAGCAACTATTACAACTATCACTTTAACTAAGGGTCAATATCAGTATCTGGGCAACTGCGCACCTACCCCTCCCCTAACCCAACAGTAACACTAACTTATTAACTTATTATAACATGTTGGGTTAGGGGAGGGGTAGGTGCGCAGTTGCCCAGATACTGATATTGATCCTTACCTACTAGGAGCTAACTCGTCGCGTTCCTTTTAAGGAGTCAACCACATGATTCATCAAATCACTGTCAAAATGTCAACTAGGCTAACATAATGTCATGCGCAATTGACATAAGGTTTAAGTGCGACTGCGCACCAAACTACTTAGTGTATTTTCTTTCGAGGTTATCGAGGTTGACTAAAACATTTTCTACGTTAATTTTAACCGACTATTGGTAAGTGGCCGACCTAAGTAAGGTAACGTGAACATTATAAAAGTTACAATCTTGATTTTCCCCGATTAAAAGTTTAGGATGACTAGGTTAAGAGAGAAAAGTTGTTATTAAATATCTCATACAACATAAGTATTACTAATCAAACAATGGCTCAGCTCCAAGTTCGTGGGTTGGCCTTTTCTCAATCTTCTGACGTCAAGAGAAACTAACCATAGCAACTGAGTAAATACAGCTTGAAAAGTCACGAAATGATGGTGGGGTTCCATAAATATGAATAAACTCAAGCCAAATAGCATAGCATTAGGGGGAGTATAAATTCAGCAGTAATGGAATAGAACACAAAAACAAGATTTTCTTTATAA
>JAHPZR010030911.1:7500-15000 GCA_019787425.1 Platygyra sinensis
CCCAACCCTACGTGCAAGTACTTCATTTAGTTGTTCAGTCCGCCCCGATCATGAAAGATCACGAACAATTGAATGAAGGCCAACACTTTCCTTCTGTGTACATGCGGACAAACTGGACTGCTGCCTTTACAGAATAGCGTTGCCTCAGCTTGTCTTTTCTCCACTCGGAAACGATAACTGTAAGGCTTTGAAAAATCGAATATGGAAATCTAGATATCTTCAAAACCCATAGTTTTGACCGGAAAGAAAAGATGTTCTGCTGCCTCACGAGGAAAATGATGGGGTGAGGGGATGGGGCCACATTTTTTGGCGCTCTCACTTTTTTGAAACTAAACTTTGAAATTCCAATTTTAATACCCTATACTTGCGCCACACTA
The DNA here is from genome assembly GCA_019787425.1 of Platygyra sinensis. NCBI lineage: Eukaryota > Metazoa > Cnidaria > Anthozoa > Scleractinia > Merulinidae > Platygyra > Platygyra sinensis. Next base: position 7,878 of record JAHPZR010030911.1, read on the forward strand.
ATTTATGAACGTTTCCTTAAATTAATAGTACACAAGGCGGTGACTCTTACCTTAACGAGTTTGTTTATGCTCAAAGATGGCAGATTATGTTGGAAGTATTGGTACAATAAGTCTACAACCCGGGAAAAATCATTCCTGCTAGCTTCGTCAAGTTGGAGATTCTTGGTAATGAAATTATTAACTGCACAGCTGTCACTGAAGTCCACATTTTCATGAAAAGTTTCTGAAATGATGGAAGGAGCACACAGTTAGCCAGCTCATTTAACGCTGTTGGCTGTGTGTTGTGTGTGAGTGTGTGTTATATGTATGTTACGTGGTGTGTTATGTATTGTCTTGCAGGGTACTAAAATCCCTCCACCCTCCTTCCACCTTTCTGCCTCGTTCCCACAGGCTTGTGGAAAAGAAAAGAAAAAGAAAAGAGAAAAAACATGTACAAAACGCGTTCTGTTCTCATAACCATCAAACTACAATTAACATATCACTTTGACCATTTCCAGTACTGATAAACGTATTTATGATATATTTATGACAGATTGAACGCAAGGGTTAAGGAATTAAAATAAACCAGACTAAATCAATAATTTTGATATCTTCCATTAGTTTATCATTCTCACTTTTAAGTAATGAACATTTTGTTAGTAGCAGGTGCAGTTCAGTTTGCTAGGTTGCATGAATGCGGTGTACATATTTTCGGGAGCGGATCTACGGGAGAGGACCGGGGACCTGGGTCGGGCCCCCCTTATTTTGGGTAAAAGAGAAGAAAATCACAGAACGAAGAAACGCCAGCAGGGGAAGCAAAACAAAACATCCCCCCCCCCCTCGCTCTTAGCTCAAGGTCTAGATGGAGAAAGTGGCAGAGTAGATTTTCTCTTGTACCTTTCCACGGAAAAGTTGGATCTACCTCAACAACAAAACCATGTTCACTGGAATAGATTCGTACCATAAAAGGTTAATTAACTGTCCGCTCTATCCGATCTCAAGAATTCCTTGCTTCAAAATGGTTATCCGAAAGGAGTTATTAACTACAATGTTAATGATTTACTTCACAAACATAAGAACAAGCCTTCACAACCTACTCTCACAGTTCCTAAGAAAGATGTAACCCTTGTTTTACTTTATTTAGGTCTCCATAGCGATGCTATTACACGCCGATTAAAATCTTGTGTTAATAAGTTTTATGGTTTCGTCAACCTCAGGGTTGTTTTTCGGAACACTCGTAGAATTAAGTCTTTCTTTCCTTATAAAGATCGTTTCAACCGGTCGCAGAAATCGAAGATTGTCTACAAAGCCAGTTGCTGGGATTGTGATGCTTTTTACATAGGCAAAACTAAAAGAAGATTACATGACAGAAAGACTGAGCACTTCAAAGCTCTCACTCAAATTGGTCACGCCTCCGCTGTTGCTGAGCATTCGATTTCCACTGGTCACAACATCAAATGGGACCATTTTGAGATCTTAGCAAGTGGTCAATGTGATTTACAGTGTAAAATCAAGGAAACATTGTTAATACGGGACTTGAAACCCGCCCTAAATGAAAACGTCGGTAGTGAAAATCTCCTTCTTTATTAATTCACACCGGATGTAGTTTCTTTTTTCCATTGTTGTCTAGCTAGTTACCAATACCTCGCTTTAGTTTTTTGTCTTTTTAAATCTCGTCATATTTTGTAACCGTCACTTCTGAAGATGTATGTTGTAGCATACGAAACGTCAAGTTAAATATACCATGCGAAACCTTACTGTTATGTTTGTAACCGCTGTTTGTTTTCTCTTTTTTGTTGAAGTTGAAATGGCCGAAAAACAAGAATATTTATGATGTTAATTAACTGGCCTGGTGGGATGGGTGGCGTTCTTCTTTCGTTACGTTGCCTTTCTCTGTTTGTAAAAGAGAAAAAAAATTACTAAAGTACTTCCTCTATTTCCCGGAATTGTACCATCCTGGGATTTATTGTTTGACATATAAATTATATTTTTAGTCCATTTACAAAAAGTGTGAAACAAAACCATTGCCAAGCCATTAGAAACTGCTTTGGTTGATTTTAGTTGATATTTAAAATGAAAGTTGCGAAGCTGCATCTTAGCTCATCTTCAGCCTTCAGAATTATCACTTGGTTTAATAGGCTAGTTTCGAATTGTGCAGAAACAAAAGAACAGAGTCGAGGTTCAGGGGAATAATTAGCATTTTGTATTGTTCAAAACAAAGGAAAATGCAAATTATTCCCCTGAACCTCGACTCTGTTCTTTTGTTGGTGCACAATTCGAAACTAGCCTATTGCTATTAAGAACGCAAGTTCAAAAGCCCGCCTTCAAAGGGGTCGGTACAAAACGTAGACCCCTCATTCTAGAACCCTACTGGACCCCCTACTGGAGCCCCTTTTGAACCCCACCTGGACCCTTTCTGGAATCCCTTTTGAACTCACTTCTGGCCCACCATCTGGTCCCCTAGTTTTGCTTCTAAGAAATACGGGGCCCTGATTTAGATAATTAAACTTACTTAGAACATAGCATTAACAAGTCTATTTAATCAGTGAGCTTTTTTTTATTTCTAAAATAATACATTTTAATATTTCATGCTGTCCCGATAATTTGTATGATGTACCCTATATTGTCCGGAAGCTTATAGTTCATAAGCCACCGGCTTCTATATAGTCTTCCTTACCATTACCACCTTTAAAATTGTTAAGTTATCGTCTTTAAATTATCATAAATTTCTAGTGTATTGCGTTAGTTTTTTTGTTCATCTCTTGTATGGTTAATGGAAAATAAGAAATGGAAATGGAAATGGGAATAAAATGTGAAGAAATTTATGAATTCGGGCAGCGTTGTGTCTAGAATATAATGGCTGCGGCCGCACTATGAGAGTTAATCGGCCAGGTATTTTTAAGTAATCACTGCAATTACGATTAACCGGGTTACCTAAAAATTGTGAGTGGCCTCTATTTTTGGCAGTTCATTAAACTTAAACAGGTTAACGGTTACCATGGAAATTAATTGAAGAACAATAGATTTTTTGAACAAGTTAGGTTAATTTTGAACTATCTTTCCGTGTGGTTTAACCCAGGTTAGTGGTTTCTTATCTAATTAGTGCCGCCGTGCGTTGTTTTTTTCGTGAAATGTATCAGTTATCAAGGTCTGTGTGAGATGTTGTTCGCAGGGGCACATACAAGTGTATAAACTTCTACTGAACACGTCGCCTGCGTAACAATTGTTTCCTTTCCTTTCCCGGGCGGAGATGCAGTTGTCCGTTTCGTAAACGGTCGATGCCATTTTCGCAACACTCAATTGAAAAATGTTTTCGCTACTAGTTAAAGAAAAAGGAAAATATGTAACTTATAATAACCACCTAGGATGGAACCTGGAACCTCTGTTTCCTACTATCCCTCTTATACCACAGCCACTGTCAGGCTGATCCTCCAAATTCCCGTAATTTTAAAACCTGACTTCTTCAAATGCTAATGATAGAGTTGCCCCAACCAACAAATAAAAGCTAACCGCAAGCAAACCAGTGTGAATATGAACAATTAAACATTTGTTGAGTGCGTTTTACTCCATCAACAAATTATAAGCAGTTTTTACCTTGTCCAGGCTTAAACTAAAGCAGATATGGCATTGTCCAGTCTGAAAGGCTTGATTACTAATTATGGCATCGACCGTTACAAATCAGTGGCATCGCCAGTTACCAAACGGAAATTAGCGGCGGTGATCAAACAAGCAGGCAAGCAAACGAAAGAGCGCGCCTGGGGCGAAAAAAAAATTGGGGAGAGGTGGGGAGGGGTTGAGCGAGAAGGGGGTGGGGTGGGGAGAAAAACTTTACCTCCTTTCCATGCTCCTCAATTTTCGCACTCAGTCGTAGTTTCGTTCCCTTTGCGTGCCTTTTTAGAAACGCCTGCTACACAGGCTACTCAGAACATGGCGAGTAGTAATAACAGTTCGAAAGAGTAGCTATTAGTATTTTAGTATATACACACTCAGTGATCTTGGTGTTTTAAGCAATCTGATTGGTTCGCTATCTCTGGCTAATGAGCATTATTCACCCCCTACCGAGTGAATAATGCGTAAGCCAAACAAAAATAAAGCATGCTTTTGAATAAAGCATACTTTTGATTCACACTGATTTGAACGGTGTTTAAGGACCATTATTCTAGACTGTCACGAAGTTTTTTCGAAGATTAACTATAGATTTTCCATGTTCAAAGATTCTGTAAATAGTTTCGCGAATTCGCGCATGCTTTGTACCGCTTGCATGTTTTCCACGCATGAATTGAGAGGTCAATTAAATCGATTTTTAATGGTTTCCTTCTGAAAATGTTGTTGAGATCACTTCCTGTGTATATACTAAAACAATTATTCTTCTCAATCTCGGTGAATAGTGGCAGAATATTTACCTCGATTTCAAAGAATAATTGTTAAATAGCAGATCTCTATTTTTTTTCCCAAGAAGACATCCTAGTCACTTGGGCTTCCCAAAGGGAGAGCGAGCCTAAGGTTAAAAATGACCTTAATAATATTACTAATACTAATGTTAATGCTAATGCTAATGCTAATGCTAATGCTAATGCTAATGCTAATGCTAATGCTAATGCTAATGCTAATGCTAATGCTAATGCTACTGCTACTGCTACTGCTACTGCTACTGCTACTGCTACTGCTACTGCTACTCCTACTCCTACTCCTAATCCTAATCCTAATCCTCATACTAGTACTAGTACTAATACTAATACTATTACCAAATTCTCAAACGTGATTGGCTATCAGCAGCCTGATTTGAGCATTAATTGGAAAGTTGCACACGTCATGCTTGTAATTGGACAGTACGCGCCATTTTGCGCGCGCTGTCGCGGTGCACTTTGTTGAGTAAACTGCTGGGTTTTTCAGCATTCATAACAACGTTTTAAAATCGTTCAGCGCTCAATCGATGCTTTGTTCGTTCCTCGAATTTTGTCATAGTTTTGATTAGTTGGTAACAGGACATCGTGTCGTCCAATTGAGTCTGTAATCATACTTGTGATTAACAAATCACACTCCCGCTTCGCAGTCGTCCGATTTTGTAAATCACGCGTATGATTACATACCAAATTGGACTCCACTCAGTCCTATTACCATTATTAATACTAATAATAATACTACTACTATTACTACTACTAATAATAATGATAATGATAATGATAATGATAATGATAATGATAATGATAGTGATAGTGATAGTGATAGTGATAGTGATAATGATAATGATAAAGATAATAATAATAATAACGAATATTTATACAGGATAACCCATCAGTGCAAGAGCATTGTTATCAAAGGGGTCCTGTTATTTTTTTCTCCCTTCAGTCAGAAATCGCTGTCTGGGCCCTGCAACGTCGTAAGCCCAACTAATTAGTATGCAAGCGAGAGTAGTGGGGTCGCTCGCCGTGAAATGTTTATTTGCTAAAAATTGGAGCAAAATCTTTCGCAGATGGAAGTCAAAGAGAGTAATTTGGGACCATTTGCTGGCTTCTAAGCTTAAAATTATCCAGAAGAAAGGTTCATTTACGTTTTCGTGCTGAACGCCATGCGGTGAATAATTATTTTTCTTGTTATGCTTTCTCTTCTGTTTTTTGTTTCGCTCTATTTTCTAGCCCGCCGAAGTAATTTTTCCGTGCAAATCACGTAAGTAAAGTTCAAAAATGATGTTCCCATTCAAATTTTAGCTCTCAGGCAATAATTCTGGAATTTTTGACCGAAACGTCGGCTACTTGTAAAACAATTAACTGGATATGCCAGAAAAGAAGCCCAACTTCACGCACATATGCGGGCTAGATTGCAGAATACGGCTACACTTAATATGAGGGTCTGGATGGGGGGTTACAAATGTCAGTTATCAGTTAAAATTTTGGCCATTTGTCAGTTGTCAGTTAAATTTAAGGCCATTTGTCAGTTGTCAGTTAATTGGCTGTTAATAATTAAGTAATTTAGTTATTTCTCTTTTATCCAAAATTAAGCTCAAAAGCCACATTAAATGCAAATTGTATCACTAATTCGAAAATTGCTACACTAGTAACCTTTTTTTTCAAATTTGGAGATGAATTCATTACGAGCGACTTTCTATCGTTACTCTCCTGCTTGCCCAAGCAAAACATTCCTCTCTAACCCCTAGACCCTTAGCTCATTAGAATCCACCTTGAAAATATTTGAAGTATATCGTGAGAAAGACAAACAAATATCGGAATTGTTCTTTATTTTTTGTTCGTTTGACTTGATTGGGTATTGTTTGTCAATGGCTCAGTTGTGATTGACTGGGAAGAAGTGATCAGGGAATATTGCACTCGTCCAAACAGGCGCGTTGGGAAGAAGGCAACAAACAAAGTATCTGTTCTCCTGTGAAACATGAAACATATCTACTGTAAGCGTACCTTACAGATCAAGCCGAAAATGGGCAAGTATTGGCCGCCCAGATCTTGAAACGGTAACAGGCGCAATATCTTCATCCTTTATATCACAAAAGTCATCTCCTGAGTCGGTTTCATATTCATCTGGCGGGGGTCGCGCTTTAGCAACTGCCACTGCAACTAGACAGTCGTCAACAAATGTGACTTGTGGCGCATCTCCACCTTCGGAGGGCGACAGTGGACGCGAAGCGGCTTTTCCCACGGCCACCCCCTTACGTTCGCGCGGTTTGAAGTCCCCCGCGGTTTCTATTTTGTTTGTGATCTCGCCGAACTCTAGACAAAATAGAAGGTCTGTGGACAGACTAGCTGCAGGAAATAAGCCCAGTGGCTTGCTCGACATACAATCATCAGTGAATTAGTATTTCATTTGAAGGGGTGAAGTGTTTGGTTTCTACAATGTTTTGTTTTTAGCTGACGTACTGCGTGTTTTAATGCATGAATTTACATACGATCAACCCAGCGACACCACTAAAATCTGCCGTGTAACATCGCTCCAGGAAAGGCGTTGGAAGAAAGCACACGCGGTGATTCGCACCACTGCCGCAAAGCTACAAAATGTAGTACATTAGGCCACTGTAATTATAACATAAAAAATTTCAAGAAAAATACATGTTACATAGTCCATTACGTGAAAACAAGAGCGCAAATATTCTGAAAGCGTAGCAGTACCCAGAAGGTTTCCGGACTAACATTCATGC
>JAHPZR010030914.1:0-2500 GCA_019787425.1 Platygyra sinensis
ATGGATTTAATAAAAGAAAACTAACAAATGGGGTTATTCTTGGATCGCGTTCGATCTAGTTTCTTGAAAAAACGTTCGTTTGTATCGTTAGAAATTCTTCGTTTCAATTCTCTCTCCCTAACCTCTCTTTTCGCCATATTGATGATGCTCCCGTTGATCGATGGCCGATCGAATTTGAAAAACTTTGACACCTATCGACGGCTTTGACCATGTAGACTATGAACCATACAACTACAGAATGCAGGGCCAGAACAAGGCAACTTCATGTAGCGGCTCGTTTTGCTCGGCAGTGGATGAAAGAACGAGGAATAATTTGTATGATTTTTAGTCCTTGGGCTCATATATTTAGCGGCTTGTTTGGGTCGGTAATGGATAAAAGAACGAGTTTGCGTCGGTAGTGGATAATGGACGAGAAATAATTTGTATGACGTTAAGTCTTGGGTTCGCATGATCGCATAGCAAGGAAGCCAATTAAACAAAGTTCGCTGATCGATCGCTGGCCGATCGTATTTGAAAAACTTTGAAAACTATCGACAGCTTTTACTAGACGTAAAGTATGAACCGCCCAAAAAACCTTTTTATTAAAATAGCATTGAGTGTTGCTCGCTATTTACTTTAGTTACGCTCGCATGACAACGAAGTCAAACAAAGTCCATTGATCGATCGATGCCCGCTCATCTTATTTGAAAAGCTCTGAAAACAATCGACGGCTTTTGCCGCTCATGTTCGCGAAATATTAAGACAGCACGGGTTAGATCGTGCTCACTCGAACAGACATTGTTTACTCTTGACCAATTGCTGTGACATCATCTCGATATGAAGAGCTCCGGAAAAGAGCTCCCTATCACTGGCGTTTTTTACCTTCCTCCATGTTCATTGCGCGTTACGAGCGAATAACTCAGCTGAAAGACCAGTTTTAGAATTCGCGGCAGATAGGTACTCATTTACGATATGGTCTAAAGGGCCGATTACATGGCGAATTTCAGCCCGGCTTCTGAAACAAATCCTCTTTAAATCAAATTGTCGATTACATGGAGAGGGGTTCAGCCCGGGCCGAAAATCCTAGCCCGCGGTTTGCTCAAACCGGTTAGGATTTTCAGCCCGGGTAAACGGGCCAGAAAATCTGAAAAAGTCTCATGTAATCGAAACGGAATTTCAGCCCGGGCTGAAAAGCAGGAAGCAATATGGCTGCCGCTAGGAAGCAGAAGCGATTTCAGTGGAATTAAGGCAATAAAATAGTGAATCTTATTCATTGTCTCTCTAATTTCAAAGCTCACATAGAGTGTGAGAACATCGACTTCAATGCAGATAAGGTCAAACAGTACGAGTCCGTCAGGAAAGCCATGAACTCGACGAGCTTGAAGATATCTTCTCTTTCTTTGCAAATACGTCTTTCTAGCTGAGAGATATGCAGCCAAAGACGGGTTTTCTTTCAATTCTACCATCTTGTAGGCTGTTACCATCCCAAAAAGCTGAAAATTGAGCGCCGCCAACAGGCCAAACTGCAAGAGAAGCAATGCTCCTATTTTCACGGTTCGTGTTGTCGGTGCCATTTTGATTCTCCTGAGACTCTTCGCGCAATTTCATATTTGGTGCCGAGGCTAATATTTCAGCCCGGGCTGAAGTTCGTCATGTAATCGCAACAAAATTTCAGCCCGGTTTGCCGGGTTGAAATTTCAGCCAGGCCCTAAAAGTAATCAGGCCCTAAAAGTACTTACGAGTGACCACGACTGACCACGGGTGACCACGAGTGACCATGAGTGACCACGAGTGACCACGAGTGACCACGAGTGACCACGAGTGACCACGAGTGACCACGAGTGACCACGAGTGACCACGGGTGACTACGAGTGAGACTGCATCAAAAAATGACCGTGGTGTCATTATGATGTCACTGTAAAGTCAGTTAAGGTGGCTGAAAACGTTTCCAACACTTTCCAAGACGTAGATTTTGATGAGTCATAATTACCACTCTTTATCAATCGATGCTACTGTCATGGTATCAAAAATCTGCCCAATCACTGGTGAACACGTTGGTATTATTTTCGTGACACAATAGGTTACCATAGCAACACTACGCTGTTTGCTGTCAATGATGAGCTCGGAGCAGCCCTTAGGACTTTTCCTTAGGTCTGTTATTCTGATAGACAGCCCAAAACTGTAGATTAAAGATTTTTGCAAATGGGAATTTATAGAAGCGTTCGCGGAATGGGGAAGTAACTCAATATTAAGTTGGTCACTGCTTTCGTATTTTGTGGTGGCTCCTAAAGGAGCCGTTTGTTTTGTTGATCGATCGCCTCAGTTCAGGCGAGATCGGAGGTCTTCTTCGTATCTCGTGGCTTGGCCCAAGTCAATCTTGTCCGCTCTTTAGGCTTCTTCTGTGCTGGTTTGTTTCTCTCTCGGTAGTATGAAACCATCAGAAAGTATGATCCATAGACAACCTTTCGAATCACATCTTTGCAAGCAACGGGAGCTCCGTCTCCACCTTCACAACGTGAAC
>JAHPZR010030914.1:7500-13086 GCA_019787425.1 Platygyra sinensis
TTTTGTTTCCGTTTATTTTTCCTATCTACGTCATCTACTAGCTTATTCATTTATGTCTTTCTCTCAGAGATGTTTCGCATATCTTGTTCTTTCATTATACTTCTTATTCTCGTGTAATGTTTTAAGATATTGTTAAAAATAACGAGAAGAAGAGGAAATAAGTTCTGAGAACAAATTACTTTCGGCTAGTTTTGCCTTTGAAGGATCCCTGTCACTTTTTCATTTTTGTTGTCGTTGTTTTTGTCGTTACTGCTGTTGTTGTTTTTGTTTGTTTCATGTGCAGTTTTCTCATCCTTATTTTCAGACGCCGACCCTGAGGCAGGGGACAGAGGACCTTAATACGACTTAAATTTAGAAACAAAAAGCTAAAACAAAATTTTAAATGGGAAAAGTTCTGGACAAACATACTGGATTTTAATTTAAAGGACATTGAAATTAAGGTCCCAGATTAATTTTTTGAAACTATTTTCAGTGTGTTTCAAGGGACCTTGCATAATTTTGGAGGATTTTGGTTCTTTTCATTGAGCAAAAGCAATGAAAAGAACCAAAATCCTCCAAAATACTGCTACGAAGCCACTTTATAATCTTAGCATATTTTTGATCTTTATTCGTGTACTTTGATTCGATTCTTTGGTCATGAAATTGGTTGCAGCGAATGTTCGATTTAAATATTGATTGTTTTTGGGCGTGGACTTGTTTTGCAAACGCTGTTATTACTATTGTTATGAATGATACATTTTTTTATGTTTTTCCCTCGTTTATATGACTAAAACCTGCATTGGCTGAGCTCAGCTTTTTTTTTACTGGGTAGTGAATACACAGGTACCATATGAGTCAAAATGGCTATGAGGAAACAAATATTGCACAAAAAAAGTTTATTAAAACGCTTTTAAGGAAGCTCGAAAGGGTTTTTAGGTGCACGCGCGCGCGCAATCTACACACGCCATAACTAAGATGCACGCACACCGGAAGTAAATGCTGCGTAGAATCGCGCGAACCGGAAATAAAATCCGCGGAAAACATTTGGTTTTAACTCGAAAGTTTGCTCGGTGACCTATCTTGAGTTTTTGCATGCACGCACCATCCACGACGGCACTTCAGACATAAAAGTTTCGGGGAAAATTATCTAGTGGAATTTTCTGTAAGCCATAAAACGCGTTTTCTTTAAATATATTTAGTTCTACTAGATAATTTTTTCCTTACTGTCTAAAAGTTAAAGAATTTAGGGAACTTTCCGACAAAGAAATAAAAATGGTAGGTCACCGAATTAGTTTCTCAGATAATTTACAAAAACTGAAGTTTAGAGGACGTTTTTGTGGACCTTGTGCGTGGCCATGGTAACTGATATGACGTCACAAGTACCCTTAAAGTATAGCCCAACAGTAGAGTTGCAAGGAGACATATAGTTTGCCCACACCATTAAACATCCTTCTTTGTAATCTTCCATCGTTTCACAAACAATATAGCAACGAAAAACCCTTTCGAGCCTACTTAACACATTGGCTATATAAAATTATAACCCACCCATTAATTTTTGATTGATTTTATTGGCTAATTTACGTCACGTGGTATAAATCTCCGGACAGTTATCACGCAATAACCCCCGCCCGAGTCAATATTTGTCCTCCGATTTTTTCCGCGAAGAGAAACATAGTCAGCACAAGAATTTCAACTTTTCTTTTCTCTTATTTAATATGGAAGGAAACCAAACTAGTGTTACTAGAGTCTAGCGATGGTGACATTAAAAAGCTGATGGCAAGTGCTGTTCCGGAAAGTACAAAAAAGTCACCAAAATACGCTGTCAATGTCTTTGAAGGTGGAGAAAGTCACGAGTAGACTTTTAATATTTAGTCCTACGTAAATTTAAACCGATTCATTTTACAAAATAAAGATTTAATACAATGTGATAACTAACTATAAAATAAACCAACCGTTCACGTCCGACTTTAGCGTGGAGGAAGGAGAGAAAAATTCCAGTCGCACTTGAAATCATGGAGTCGGCAGAATTGTCATTCATGTTGAAACCTTTTTTACGCAGAAGCCAGAAAATTCAGTGGAGGGAAAACCATACAGTCGCAGCTTGGTCTGAATGCTCCAGAAAGTTTTGCAAATTCGGCATGGTTTAACACCATTCTCTACTTCGGAAAGAGAGGCCGTGAAAACCAACGCGAGATGAAACCCGGTGATCTTTAGCTCAAAACAACAACAACCGGCTGAAGTACTTCATCTCAAGCGAGAGAGCGACGAAAAATCAGTCCACCTTCAAGTGCTACAGATTTTACACATTCTGTGTTTCACAGATGTAAATTCTGAGACTGAAATACATTTCTTTCTAGTCAAGTTTATGAACAGTACGTCGGAATATATGAACCAAAAGTGCCAAGTTTTCGAGTTTTTGATCCAAGGGGCGTTACGAGAATTAATTTCACATGACAGCTTGTCAAATTTGGTCCAATCACAGTGGAAATAAAGTTAGTTAAACCAATCAAATTTACGTTGCTTCCTCACGTCAATCACGCGCATACGCTATCAGATCAGTAATGGCTTTTTTACCAAGTTTACGAGCGGTTTATTGCGAAATGAAAATTAATGGGAGGGTTATAAAATAAATAAACCCCTTTCTGGCTTGCTGGTATGTCGGCTGATAATGCCCTTGGCTGAGAGATTGTCCTCAAAATTTCACATTTGCCCTCGAAGCTTCGCTTCTCGGCCAAATGTTCATTTTTCGGACAATCTCTCAGCCGCGGACATTATCAGCCGACATACCAGCCGCCCGAAGGGGTTTATTTACTAAATATTCAGCACAGTAACCTTGCATACGGTCGGCGCGCGGGAAATTTGACTTGACCAATCAGGATTCAGCAGGCGGGAAAAACTTTACTGTCCTGACGTCAATATAAGTTTACAGGAAACGCATTGAAGCCAGGCAACTTTTGTCGCTGGAGATGGCACTAAATATTCACGAAAGAGATTTACAATTGTCAAAACCCTATCAGTTCTTAAAATTTGAAAAATATGAAGAAGTTTGAGGCACCAAGAGTCTAATTTGGCGCCAAATCTGAGTCGCCGGCGTCCGGCATGGCAACTCGTTCGTAGTTCGTCGAGTATCGCCAGGTAGGGTGATAGTTTTCTTATTTTGAACAAAATATCCTGTTTCTCTTCAAACTAAACCCGGAATTCTCGAGTTAACTACTAGAGGAAGCCAAAGCAACTTTAACATTGTCTATATTTTTGTTACCTGCGAAGAAAAAGGCCATTATCGTGTCCTTTCGGAGGGACAGCTAAGTTTTGACTGCCGCTCGTACTGCGGGCTCAGCCGCGGTATGCAAGGAAAGGTGAGGTCACAAAAAGGCCAAAAGCATTATGATTGCAAATGCAATGATGCAGCCACACCCCAAGCAATGCAGTACCCACTGAAAAAAAAGACACACATATAAAAGGGGGGTTTTGTTACCGATTTTACCGGGGCTCTATTTTGCTCGACGGCTCGCAATGCTTCGCCGTCGGGCAAAATAGAGCCCCGGTAAAATCGGTAACAAAACGCCCCCTTTTTAATGTGTGTAAGAGAAAAAACGGCGTATCTATATTTGTAATAGAATTATTTTCTATTGGAGAAATGTGCGGCTAATATAGAAGCAATGGCTGCTGCTAATTTTTCGAGAGATGTTCTTGAAATGTTTTATGGCCCAATCGAGGAGAACCAAAGGCTCCCGCCTCGAATTAGCCCAACTATAATTGGCCCGTTTGAAATTGCAAGAAACAATTTTCATGAATGGCTCCGCGTGTGGAAAATGCAGGTCAAAAAGAACAACAAAGACCTGTTCAAGTTTTTTCAAAAAACGAAAAATTCGTTTATAAACGTTTGCATGAATGAAGTTGAGACTCTGGGTAACGCAAAAATACAATTCAGCCTTACTGTGAGATTTTATATGATCCGAGATGGAAAAAAAGAAGAAATGGACCATTATTTTAATCGTATGCAGCCGGCAATCTTGAATGAGCACAACGTAGATTTAATAAATCCGCTTATAAATCAGTTTATTGATCAAGTGAAAGGTGAGATAGAGGCCTGGTCTGAAAGAGGCTCGGGATGGATAATGGACAAAATTTTGGAAGCTTTTATAAACGTGTCACGATATCAGCCAATGCGCGGAGGAAGCTACATGGTGCTGCCCACAAAGCTGAAAAACAAGAGAGCGATTCTAAATATACAAAACAGAGATAATCAATGCCTGAGGTGGGCAATTAGAGCACATTTATTTCTAGCACTAAGAGGAAGAAACCCGATAAGGCCATCAAGCTACCCAGCAGACGACGGCCTCAATTTTGCGGGAATTGATTTTCCAACACCGGTTTCGCAGATTGACAGGCTGGAGAGGCAAAACCCAAATCTTGCCATTAACGTGTTTGGATGGGAAACTGGCCGAGTGATCGTACACAGGATCAGTGAAAAAGGCGGCGAAACCCCAAGAATCAACTTAATGTTGATAAAGCAAAGCGAAAACACTCACTACAGTCTTGTGAAAAGGCTCTCGGCGCTTTTATATGACCAAAACAGACACAATGAAAGCAAGCACTTCTGTGAGCGCTGTCTGCACGGTTATTCAAGGAAGGAACTGCTCGAAAGGCACAAGCCCGAATGCAAAGGGCTGCTGAAAAGCCCAACAAGAACAGAAATGCCAAAAGAGGGCGAGAACAAGATGTCTTTTAAGAACCACCACAAGCAGATGAAAGCGCCGTTTGTCGTTTATGCGGACTTTGAATGTCTCGTGAGAAAGATAGCAACTTGTGAGCCGGACAGCAAAAAGAGCTTCACGGTTAAAACAGAGAAGCACGAGCCATGCGGTTTTTCTTATTTCATCGTGAGGAGCGATGGGCGGACACACGGCCCAATTGTGTACAGGGGCGAAGACGCGGTCTACAGGTTTTTAACGGCCCTCCAGGAAGAAGAACGAAAGATGCGAGACGACATGGCAAACAACAGGCCGCTGGTCATGACAAATGACGACTGGCAAAAACACAGGAGCGCGGCAGAATGCCACATCTGCAACAAAAGCCTGTACAAAGACCTCTATCTCGACTCGATGGAGGTTTATGATCCTGATTCGGGAAAATACTGCGGCCAAAGTCACAGAAGATGCTACCACCAGGTTGGCAGATACGCGCCGCGTGAAATTAGGCAGCCGAAAGACGCCATCGATCAATGGATCTCAAACAATCAGGAAACGTGCCTGTTCTGCGCAGATCCGCTGCTTGTGCCGAACTTCAAAGATTCGGTGAAAGACCACGACCACATAACAGGAAAATACCGGGGCGCCGCGCATAACGAATGCAACTTAAAACTCAAGCTAAACCCGAAAACGATGGCAATTCCAGTCATCTTTCACAACTTGGAAGGCTACGATGGGCACCTTCTGATGCAGGCGATGGCGAGGGTTCGTGGCGAAATCAAGTGCATCCCGACAAACACTGAGAAATACATCTCATTTTCACTGGGAAATCTGAGATTTATCGACAGCCTTAATTTCTTGCTGGCCGGGCTTGTCAAGGTGGTAAAGGGGATTGAGGATTTTCCAATTTTGAAAA
>JAHPZR010030915.1:0-20000 GCA_019787425.1 Platygyra sinensis
TTATCCTACACAAGGTACGTTTATGATTCTATGGTTGAGGTGATTCCTCAGAAATAAAAGTTACCGATGAATTTTTTTGAAACTTTCCCTGAATGTTCTCTACCAAGCACTTTTTCGAAAAATACGATAAAAATGATAGGTCACCATTCTCGTTTAAGAGATGTGATGGGCCATTCTTTCCTCATTTGTGCCTGTACTCGTGCTAATCACGCGCGTTATTCATCGGTCCACGTTACATTTTGCGGTAGCTCGAAACATAGTTTATAAAAGTAATACTCGGGAAAAAACTTGACAGGTAGAAAGTGTCGAGCATATTTAACAATTATTCCATGAGCGCGCGTTGGATATGAGATGATAGATAATCATCTCATATCCAACAAGCGCGAGTGGAATAATTGTTTTATTAAAAACGCTCCCAAAATATACAAAACTAGGCTACAATAAAAACAAAAAGGCCCAAAAAATCACGGATACGCTCGCCATCTTGTAGATAATGGTATAATGGCTCATATACCATGATGGCTAAGCCAATGAAAACTCTCGAATTGCATTATCCAATGATCCAGTTTTTAATAAAGAACAATATCATATAAAATTTGTAGAAACATCACACTATTTGAAACGACGTGAATGACGTAAAGCGTTCGTAGAGTCGTTATTTTTGCGGTCATAATTTGCATCACAGAGTAACGGTTTCGTGCACTGTTTCACTTATATCTTTTTTCCTTCCGATAAATTTTTTAGTTTTCCTTTAAATTAAAGAGGATAATATATTTAACAATTATTCCATGAGCGCGCGTTGGATATGAGATGATAGATAGCCAACAAGGCGCGTAGGGCCGAGTTGGCGTTAATCATCTCATATCCAACAAGCGCGAGTGGAATAATTGTTTTATTAAAAACGCCCCCAAAATATAGAAAACTAGACTACAACAAAAATAAAAAGGCCCAAAAAATCACGCATACGCTCGCCATTTTTGTAGATCATGGTATAATGGCTCATATACCATGATGGCTTAGCCAATGAAAACTCTCGAATTGCATAATTCAATGATCCAGTTTTTAATAAACACTATTATTATGCAATAAAAAATATAGGTCACCATGCTCGTTTAAAAGGAAACAAACAATTATCTCGCTATCGAGCTTAGCTTGATGGAAATTTCTTTCGTTGTGTACGTGCACGCGCTAATTTTAGCGCGCTAATGACTCAAAAATCGTGCGCAGTAGGGATGCGCAATGCAAAACTGAGAAATCACCCTAACCAACTTTGATCAAAAATAAAACATAAAGAGTGGTGATAAACATATTGAATTTGCAAATTTTGATTAAGACTTGACGTTTCGTATGTACTCTACATACATTTTATTAATCTGTTCTAGTTTTATAGTTTACTGTTCAGTATTTGTTTAATCTAGGTTCCAGTCCCCTCACCTTTGTAATAAATCATAAATAACTGTTTTAAATTTCAACGGTTACTTTTGAAAATGTATGTAGAGTACATACGAAACGTCAAGTCATAATCAAAATGGGCAAGTTTAAAATGTTTATCACTGCTGTTTGGGTCTTGTTTTTGATCAAACTACGATGGCCCAAGAACAAAAGTATTTACCAACTCGAAGAAAACTGACGATAACATTTCTGATATCGTACGCAACATTACTGTGTTTTTGTTTTTGTTTTTTTTCACGTTTTTGCTAATGGATGTTACGTAACATCCATGAGCATAGAAGGCGATCGGATGGCGCTCGATCACTCACTCACTCCACTCACTCACTCACTCACTCACTCACTCACTCACTCGATTCTGATTAATTTATTCATTAAAACCGGATTAAATCGTTTCTCCTATCCCTCCCCTGCTTAGTATGGTTCTTGTCCTAGGCACTTCGTGGTGTAGGTTCAACAGGTTTTAGCGGGTACTAGAAAAGCGAATTGTTTTGTCCGACAACATGGAGTTCATGCATGAAGATGGTTTTTGGTTCAATTCGTGGAGTTGTAAAATTGAAATTTGTCAAGCTAAGCAGCAGTAGCTGCGACAAATGGACATGGAAAGACTAGAAGGACGTGCGGCAGCATAGCGTATCGCAGCATGAGGATGGGCTTTCGTTTAATTTTAAAGAGGAGACCTTTCGTGGAGTGCTATAATTGAAGATTATAATGCTAAGGAACATTAGCTTCGACAATATGGAAAAGGCGACGATGTCACGACCGAAAAAATGCCTTGTAAAATGTTACCTGGAGGAGGAAACAATGCAAAGGCTAATGAATGGAATTTTTGCGGGTGAAGGAGATTAAAGTGTATAGCTTATTGGAAACAGTCTGTTTCTCGCTATAGGTTAGTGTTTCTTGCCTTTTTCCCTTTACATTTTTGGCCTTCATGCTACCCTTTCCTCGTTTATGCCTGCAAGGCAGGGAATATTTGTTAGGGATACACTTGGCCTTGTTTTAGGAAAGTGTTGCAAAGTTAGGCATAGCGTGACAAAGCCTTACAGTTACAAACAATTTCAGAATTAAGAAGATTGGTTACATATTACAGTCGGAAATATAACCTATGCATAAGCCTTTGTTGTTAACGTAGCCACGGTAAATATCTCTACTACGTGTCGCTTGGAATATAGAAAACTAGTTCTTGATATCCGTTTTAAAACATGAGGGAATAGTAGTTCCTCACTCACTTTCCGAGGGTCACAAGGGCAGACTGATGCATTAGAGGGTGTAAAATATCAAGTCTTAATCAAAGCGGAGCGCGCCCGGGAGAAATTCCGGTGAATAGAAGGGTTGTTGTATTTCGCACGAACTATATCTTTTAAATCCCATCAAATAACCTGCCATACCCCATAATTAATTAATGTTGTAGCTCAGCGTTTGTTGAAACTTTAGACAAAATAGTTATTTTCGTAACCACGCCAAAGTAATATTATATCGTGTTTGGAGATATCTTTTTAGCGTGAGTATTTCTGTGCTATGCTCTAATGTGCAGAGAATGGCATGTTTTTGGCAAGATAAACGCATCACGTTTTAACCCGAGACAGTATGTTATTGTATTTAGCGCGAATTTCCGCTAAAAAGCAATACTGAGAATTGTTAGATCTTTTTCATAGGAGTAATATGCAAGTGGAGTTCTTTTTTATTTATTTGGTGAAATAAGGTGAAACAGAGATGTTTGGGAAGAACGCATGTGTTGTTGCGTTGTTTAACGATAACCAGATGTCGATGTAATTGTATGGGGGATAAGTTGTTAAGTGAATTTGTCATCATATGTCACAGGTGAAATCATGCGATTGTGAAACATGTAAGCTAAGTTGACCTTTATGAAAGGGATAAGATTTGCTAGGGCTATCGAATGGTATTCGCGAGAATGTGAGCGGTGCTTTTATTTTTGCGAGAAAGCTCTGTGACATAGTTTGTCTTGAGAGCAGCCGGAGCACTTTAGAAAGTACATGTAGAGATGGCGAGCAGCGAAAAGATTTTAAATTTTTCTTTAGCTGAAATTTTTTCTTTAATACAAAGAAAACGTTTTGCACCCATTCCAGTAGCTTAGAGCCAATTACGCCTTAATTGTTTGATGCCAAGTTACTTCAGGTGGCTTCACACGAGCTTCAGTGTTGATATCTAAAGCTTTGTAATTGGACATTGTGAACAGACCACGAGAAGACGGTAAATTGTTTTTTTTTTGTTAAATTATTCTTATCAGTGCTGGCCTGATGGGCCGCTTGGCACATACACTCTTTTTTTATAATATATTTTATAAGAATATCGAGGCTAAAATTTGCGAAATTTTAAGAATATTTTAAGAATAAAGCCGAGGCTGAGATTTTTGAAAAGGATAGATATAGTTTTGTGGGTTGAAACATCTGTAAATACAATACAATTTTCTTTTGTTTTTTTAACCGTATAAAACAACCCTTGCTGGTTAACAAGGTTTTTACTGCAGTGATTACACTTGATTGTCCTTGACATAGTTGAAACAAAATCGGGTACTTTCGTTTCCATCGTGCTATATCTAGTGTCGGCGTTTGACGTGACATTTAGACCTCACTGACAGCAACGAAAAGCGATGGAGCACATGTACAATGTAACGCAATACAGATCTTAATACCAAACACTTATAATTGATACCCCAATAAATTCTAAAACGGAAATGTCATAAGCTATAATTTAAGAATAATACAAGAATGTTTTCAGCCTAAAATCGGCAGAAAAATAAGAATATTCAGCCTGGGCCGGAGAAACAACATTCTTATAAAACAAAAAAGAGTGTATGCAGACATTGACTTCCACCGTCTGAGTTTCCATTTGCAGAGCGAGTGCTTGTGCAAAACGTTTCCCGTGAAAATCATGAAAATCACTTGATTTTCATGCGAATGACTGTACAGGTGACATCATATTCTCATACCAATAGTTTCGCACAAAGACTCGTTTTGCCACAGGGGCAAAAGTAAACTTGGGATTGGACTATTCATCCATGAGCTGCTCAGGGAGCCTTTGATTTATACTTGCGTTTGACCCACAATGAATTCTTACTGCTCTCCACTGAAAGAAGTTTCGCCTCAAGAGCATGTTTACTTATTCCAAAGGTTAATTATCGGACAGTTCATCCGGAAAAGTTGTTTTCTTAAATTGACCGTCTGTTTGCTTGTTGTTGGTTTCTGAGAAAGTTGTGAAGTTTTTCATTTGTGAGTAGAATTGACTTTCTTTCAGTGCTTTCGGAGTGAGTTGGCGACTGAAGCAGTTCTGCATCAGACAGTTCGCCTAGATAGTAAACGTGGCTTTCAGATAGTTCATTTTCATCACACATTTTAAAGAAAAAAAAATTTTCAGCAAATGTTCGAAAAATCGGAAAATATTCGGAGACGATTGTTTGGCCTTCGTAGAACGTTTGGAGGATCTTTGAAAATCTTCGGAAAGAGTTCGAAAATCTTTGGAAAATCGTCATTAATGCTCCCAACCCATGAGAACGAGAATCAAACAACAACAAATGTGGGGAAAGGGGTTGGGAATGAAGTACTCCAACAGGCACTATCGCTAATGCAATACTAGTCTAGCTTGGTAAGATGGGAGGGGTCAAAACCCCCCTCACCCCCTTTCTCTCTAGGGGTGCAGGTCACGATCCCCTAAGAGAGGTGCTACTCCTCTTGAGGGCTGCAGATCACAATACCCTGCAAGAGTCCTTACTCCTCTTTAGGGCTGCCATCACAATACCCTAAAAGAGGTCCTTACTCCTCTCCAGGGCTGCAGGTCACAATACCCTGCGAGAGGTCCCTAATCCTCCTCAGGGCTGCAGTCACAATACCCTGAAAGAGGTCCTTAGTCGGGTAAGGTAGTTAAGACTCATGGTTACTATGGCAACCAATCCATTTTGTGAGTCTATGGGGCAAAGAGTGACCTGTATGGGAGCACTTCATCCCAACCCAAAGTTTAATCGTCTAGATCAATTCAACGTCACGGGACAAAGGAGAGATATACACCTAAGATTTACTCTACAGTCCAGCTGTGTAGATCTCAATAGTAAGTGTAGCTTATCAGTTCATTATGCATCTTATGGGCAGGGAAACTGCTGAAGTCAAACCGGAATGTAATGGACCTACCGACTATATTAACTAATATAAGATCGTAATGATATTGTCAGATACTGGTGAGTAACAAAGTGTTGAGCCAAAGGCCTTCTTAACAACTATTCATTGCAAGAAAAAGTCTAACAAAACACTAGTGGAACCGAATCTTAACCTCATATTACAGATGCCTAGTCTATGAAAGAAGACAGGGATACTCTAATCATTAAATGTCTGTAACGCAAATATGCGGCAAGTCTATAGCGTTGACTGCCAATTGTAACATCTTAAATATGTAGAGGTATATATCTATGTATATCCATCTTAAGTAAACTTATAGCAAAATATCTTGTGTATAGCATTTTGTATTCAAACATCCTATATATAGTATCATGTATCATAAGTCTACATAAGAAACAAAGTAAATTGCGTGTACCATAGTGCGTGATATGCTTGTGACATAGGGGTGAGGAGGGTGGGAAAATAATTGTACTAGAACACAAACTAAGGCAGGCAAGATGTTTGCCTGCTATAGCGATGGAATGAATAAACACGAGGCTTATGTTCAATGCACGAGGGGTTGATCGACAGTGATGCAAGAACTATCCTGATTGGCTCAGCCTGTATATGCACTATGAACACACATGATCGGGAATGACCTTTGGCCTGTGAAACCAACCCTACGTTACTACATGTCACGCAATCCGCGAGTAGTTCTCACGGTTGTCCCATTAACTACAATTTATATCTTTTAAGAGATAAATTGGTCTAAAATGTCATCATTAGTACCTGTATATAATAAAGAGAATACTACATGGCTGCTTGTAGATATGGAATTTCTCTTCTTGTATTTAACTTGATATATCACTCGTTCTGTTATCCCCTATACATTCAACATTTTTTGACCAGCAATATTACAACTAGTAATAGTTCTCACTAAATCTGCCCCCGCTTCTATTTTATCCGTGAAGGGTATAAAATTGTTCTAAAAATTCCACTGCATATAAGGAAACTATTATTTATTGTATGACTGAAGTTTTATATTTTTTTGTTAACTATATCACCCTGTTCAAGCTTAGGCATCTTATCATGAATGTATCCAAAGAATCAAGTTAGCTGACTAAACCAACACTTCTGTTGAGGGTCCCCAATAGGGTTCTTCAATCCCGCCATCCCGACCGGAATTTTCTCTCAATCCCGTAATCCCGACGGTTTCTACCGGCTAATCTCGATCCCGGTCATATTTTCTTAAGTCCTTACCTCAACAAAACGATCCTTGAAGTTCCGTTCCAGATTACCTCACAGCGGACCCAGCAGACCTAAGCGCTGACTATTAGGTTCAATAAGCTGTATCTCTCTGCACTAAACTGAACGATGATCTAGTTCATTTGCTTTTCATGAGTAGTTTTAAACGAGTTGCGTCAGTCAATTAGTCATTTTTATGATCTTTTATAGCTCGTGTCTTTTTTCTTTTTTCGTGTTTTGCCTCTTTTTTTCGATAACGCCTGCCTTGCGGATCACTTCGATCCCTGAAAAACGCGTCTCTCGGAAATAATGGCAATCAAAGAAGAGCATAAGGGCCTGATCTCACGACGTACCACGTTAAATTCACTGTTCACTACACATATGGTAAGTCAGCGTCAATCGCAACTCAGTAGGCAATTTGCTCATTTACAATTTTCAGCCATGGCAACGGTTATCTGGAATTTCCATAAAATCGAGTACAATTGTGCTTAGCAGATAATGAAACATACACTCTTTTCGACTCCAGTCAGGAGCACCCGACAATCAAATTAAGCAAAAAAAGCCTCTGAGGGATATTTCTGGGCTCCTTGTAATGTTTAAGACTGTTTAAGGAGTTGTTTTAATCAGCTAGAAAAATTTGATCTGTTCGGATTTCTTAGCTAAAGATTGAAGTGCCCGAAAATTTTAGGGAATGAACTCTTCATTTCCGAATTTGCTAGCTGAACGTTACCTTCGAAGAACTTCTCTACGAACTTTTTTCTTACCCGAAAATGCTAGGCGACCATTTTTTAGAGCCAGAAATTTCAAAAATATCCCTTCCGAAAATCTAAGGGACTGTTTTTCCCTGCATTTCTCTGGTTGCGAATCTTTTAGGTGATGTTTTAGTAAGAAATCAGTACGATAAAGTTCGAAACTTCTCTAAGTGGTGTCCGATCACTCACCGAAAATAATAAAGAAAAAAAAAGTGAGAAGTTTCATCTCTTGTCACTTTATTATTTTCGGTGAGTGATCGGATCCTCCGAGAAATTTGCGAGTCCCAGACTTCCGTTGTCTTGGTTCCAGACCTCGCAGTAGCAGACCGCGCGCATATTAAAAATTCAAAATGGCGGCCACAAAACGCGCGATAACGCTAATTTGATCTTTTTATTCATATTCTAAACGGATGGGAGCGCTCCCTGTGCCATAGGTGACCAAAGCGTACTATTAGAGTTTCTCTGTTTTTTTTTCCTGTGAAAGCTACAATACAATGACGCGTACTCTTTATACGCGTTCAAAATCGCTCCAATGGCTTACAAAAGCGTTTCGGCGACAAAAAAGGACACCACTTAGAGAGGTTTCGAACTTTATCGTATCGCAGGAAAATCAGCGATATTTGTCTTAAACAGAGTCAGGGTCAGGGTATGAGGGGTCGGGCCGCACCTCCCCACCCAGGGATATATTGAGTACCCCGGGGATAATAGCAATCATCGAAAAACTTTTCGCATTAATTTAGCCATAGTACAGGGAGCCCTCACATCCGTTTAGAATATGAGTAAAAGATCAAATATACCTTTATCACGCGTGTTGTGTGTTGTGTGTTTGGTGGCCGCCATAACCCGCGCGCGGTAAATTGCGAGGTCTGGAACCGAGATTACGGAAATCGCTCGGAGCCTGCTCGGAGATCTAATAAAGTGACAAGGGATGAAACTTTATTAGATCTCCGAGCAGGCTCCGAGCGATTTCCGTAATTTAATACCCTGTTTAAGACAGATTAAAAGTTGCAGTTACAAATTGTGTGGCTTTCTTGTTGTGTAATCAATGGAAATTTAATGTACCTGGTATCAATGTCAAAGTCATCGAAGTCAATAATAATTTTACAAGAGCTTGTAAAAATTTTTGCTGTTTATCGTCCAAGAAAAGATATCCCATTTAAGACAAAAATTGATAAATCGATACCCAAAAAACCCCGAAAAAACATACCCTGGCTGGCCGCACGTCCCCATTAAGCCTATATAAGGGAGTAGCCACCTGGGCTATTATCTAGGAGCTTCTTCGGCATTTCGCTGCAATTGAAGCGAACAGTTCTTCCGAAAAGTTAAATCCGTGGGCCCCGCTTACATTGCACGTTTTCTAGCGCAGGATTTTAGTCATATCCTGCCGTATTTCTTGTGGGTGCTCTATTGTTAACACCCTATAGTAGGAGCACTGATACTTTGTACTACAAAGATTTAGTACAAAATTAGACTGCTGGCAGTCTGTTTTTCTCTCGAAATTTCAGCAGGGATTATGAGGAGAGACTATTTAGCCTAAAGGAGAATGGGACGAGACATGGGCGCGGCACTCACGAGAAGGCAGTCTGCTTTTCTCTCGAAATTTCAGCAGGGATTATGAGGAGAGACTATTAAGCCTAAAGGAGAATGGGACGAGACATGGCGCGGCACTCACGAAAAGAAAAACAGACTGCAGACTCTTCTCATGTTTTTGAGGACATTCACACTTGTCAAAATAATCTAATTAACTAATAGATCGTTTTCACTGTCACGCAACAACAACAACAACAAAATAAATCGAAAACCATCCAGTGGAAAAAGCCAAGAAATTGTGATGCTAGAGAATTAAAATAAATATGGCACTTCTCCAAATCAATTTTTCTCGCGGGAATATCATGATCCGTTGTTCAAAACTTTTACGTTATGCTTATCGGGCGAATTTCGCAAGCAGAGCCTAAGAACCTTGCTTCCATAGTTAAACCGAAGACGCGTCGCGCTCTGGGGATTGCTGTTGTTGGCTTTGTAGGTGATCATTTAGAGGACAAAAAGACGACAGAATTCAACACATTGGACTAACTTTTATCTGAAGATCTGGGACTTCTGAGCCCGTTTCCAATCCAAGTTATTCCTCAAGAGTCTGTGCGAAGTGTGCGTTAATAATTAGGAACGCCGTTGAGCTAGCCCGTTTCTTAAAGGCTAATTTAAACCCCGTCGTAGCCGATGTTGAAGCAACTTCTTCCACTGACTGCGAGACTCGGCAACGCTGGAAGCGTAAATCGAACTCTTCAACGTCCCGAGAAAAACCAAAGTCCGCCAAGACTCCTACTGCAGAACCAGAGAGTCAAGCGTCTGTATTAATTAAGGACACCGATATACAACTTGTTTCTTTTCAGCCTTAAAAGAACTAATTTTCAACAGTTTAAGCTTCTCCGAGACGATCGCGTCTTGATGATCGGGATGATCCGTGCCATTGCATGACTTGCATCGCTCGTCTTTGTTATGCTTTGCGTGAAACTTATAACTCTTTGTTTACCCTTCTGTCAACTATCTGTCATCGGGCACATATTGACCAATCAGGTACTCCGTTGCTGGGCTGACGGAGGGTTTGAAAACATTAAAAAGAGTCTGCAGACGGTTTTTTCTCGTCTCGCCTTCTTCCCCACTCGGCCATACAACCCTGTCTCGCCTTCTTCTCTACACGGCCAACGCAATTTGCGTTCGCGATGACTAAACGCTCGTCCTAGTGACCCTTAGAGAAAAAACCGGCTGCCAGCAGACTAGTACAAAATAAGTTCCATTTTCTGTATCCGAGCTTTACGGTTTAATCCTGCTGAAGCCTCACTAGCAGGACGATTAATAAACTCAGTTGTACCAGATCATTAGTTGTTGTTGCATGCTGCCCACATTGTTTTTTTCATTTTTAAATTTTTTCAGTCTCTGGAATTCCCGAATCTCGGTTTCTTTAAAGCTACATTTCCCGATTCCCGCCTGTTAAAATCGCTAAATCCCGTGTCCCGGTCATAATTATACAATCCTGAATCTCGTCGCACTTTTCCTTCAAAATCCCGAATCCCGGCCTTGAAATAAGCCAAATCCCGGATCCCGAAAAACCTATTGGGGACCCTCTCTGTTTAACTCCTTAATTCTCTCACGAAGTAGCCTGCGAACGCAGACCTATTTCCGGCTGTCACTTGTTCCGCCGAAAATAACGTCTGCGAACTCGAGTCAAAGATTGATTTCCGTGACGTCAAACAAATCAAAAGTAGTTTAGCGTGGTATATAGTTTTATCGACAACGATACGCGTCATCACAGTGGTCAAAATTTGTTGCGGACTCACTCGGCTGCGCCTCGTGAGTCCACAAAATTTTGACCACTGTGATGACGCGTATCGTTGTCGATAAAACTATATACCACGCTAAACCACTTTCGATTTGTTAAATATACCACGCTAAACCACCTTCGATTTGTTAAATAGCCAATGTGTTAAGTAGGCTCGAAAGGGTTTTTCGTTGCTATATTGTTTGTGAAACGATGGAAGATTACAAAGAAGGATGTTTAATGGTGTGGGAAAACTATATGTCTCCTTGCAAATCTACTGTTGGGCTATACTTTAAGGGTACTTGTGACGTCATATCAGTTACCATGGCCACGCACAAGGTCCACAAAAACGTCCTCTAAACTTCAGTTTTCGTAAATTATCTGAGAAACTAATTCGGTGACCTACCATTTTTATTTCTTTGTCGGAAAGTTCCCTAAATTCTTTAACTTTTTAGACAGTAAGGAAAAAAAAAGGGAGTAGAATTAAATATATTTAAAGAAAACGCGTTTTATGGCTTACAGAAAATTCCACTAGATAATTTTCCCCGAAACTTTTATGTCTGAAGTGCCGTCGTGGATGGTGCGTGCATGCAAAAACTCAAGATAGGTCACCGAGCAAAACTTTCGAGTTAAAACCAAATGTTTTCCGCAGATTTTATTTCCGGTTCGCGCGATTTTACGCAGCATTTACTTCCGGTGTGCGTGCATCTTAGTTATGACGTGTGTAGATTGCGCGCGCGCGTGCACCTAAAAACCCTTTCGAGCCTCCTTAAAAGTGTTTTAATAAACTTTTTTGTGCAATATTTATGTGATTCTGTTTATTACGATTAAAGCGGATATGGGCTTTCCTCATAGCCATTTTTACTCATATGGTACCTGTGTATTCACTACCCAGTAAAAAAAAACTGAGCTCAGCCAATGCAGGTTTTATAATATAAACGAGGGAAAAACATAAAAAAATATATGTCATTCATAACAATAGTAATAACAGCGTTTGCAAAACAAGTCCACGCCCAAAAACAATCAATATTTAAATCGAACATTCGCTGCAACCAATTTCATGACCAAAGAATCGAATAAAAGTACACGAATAAAGATCAAAAATATGCTAAGATTATAAAGTGGCTTCGTAGCAGTATTTTGGAGGATTTTGGTTCTTTTCATTGCTTTTGCTTAATGAAAAGAACCAAAATCTTCCAAAATTATGCAAGGTCCCTTGAAACACACTGAAAATAATTTCAAAAAATTAATCTGGGACCTTAATTTCAATGTCCTTTAAATTAAAATCCAGTATGTTTGTCCAGAACTTTTTCCATTTAAAATTTTGTTTTAGCTTTTTGTTTCTAAATTTAAGTCGTATTAAGGTCCTCTGTCCTCTGCCTCAGGGTCGGCGTCTGAAAATAAGGATGAGAAAACTGCACATGAAACAAACAAAAACAACAACAGCAGTAACGACAAAAACAACGACAACAAAAATGAAAAAGTGACAGGGATCCTTCAAAGGCAAAACTAGCCGAAAGTGATTTGTTCTCAGAACTTATTTCCTCTTCTTCTCGTTATTTTTAACAATATCTTAAAACATTACACGAGAATAAGAAGTATAATGAAAGAAAAAGATATGCGAAACATCTCTAAGAGAAAGACATAAACGAATAAGCTAGTAGATGACGTAGATAGGAAAAATAAACGGAAACAAAACAATAAAGAACAAACAGCAAATCAAAGTAATACAAGAATTGACGAAGCTATCAATTGGAGTATATAAGTTGTTTTTCACAAAATAAGTATGAAAATAGTTGATTCAGTGACGGGCAATGAAAACACAGTTTTCCAGTGCCAAGAAATACGAGTTCTCTTGCCAAAATATTACATAGATTACTCTCTAACAAATGTTGGGGTAGCATTGTGTCCAATATTTTTATTTACCTTGTATTTTCAATGGGACAGCAGCCATATATTCCAGGAGATAACTCACAAATGGTTGTTCCATCCGGGCACTGATGTTTTTCATCAGAGGAGAAAACGTCGCTGAAGGTGTCGATGAGACCACTTCTCTTAAACGCTGTTTCTGCCTGTTGTGAAGGTATAATTCTGGTTACTTTAGGATCCATATCAGCTGTACCATCACGGCAACGTTTTTCTGTACTGTTAACTAGCAGAATGGCCTGCACTCGCAATACAGATGAATTTATCGCCCTCCTGCATACCCCCATCGAAGTTATGCAAATATAACCTCGAGGGCAACACATTTTGAAATCGTTGCAGCACACAGCGTCAGGGCCAAATTTCGGGCTACAACAAGCCCATAGCCTTCGATCTGGCCTAGTTGGGCAACACTTACGGTTTAGGCACACTGTGCCATCTGGGCAGATCACCTGCAACAAAGATAAAGTTATAGTTGCCTGTTACACCTCAATTTAACATACCTACATTGATCATGGCTAGTGCACTCGACTCCGGAGCGAGCGGTCCACGTTCGAGCCCTGGCCGGAACCATTCTGTTGCGTTCTTGGACAAGACACTTAACTCTCACAATGTCTCTCTCCACCCAGGTGTATAAATGAGTACCGGCGAATTAAATGCGGGATGTAACCTTGCGATGGACTAGCATGCCATCCCGGGGGGGAGTAGAAATACTCCTAGTCACTTCATGCTACAGAAACCGGGATAAGATCCGGCCTGGTGGGCCATAGTATGCAGACTTACATTGTAATGAATCTTACACTTGAGATCTTTCACGAAGTCGGGTTCTTGTAACATGCTCTCTTAAAACAATTCCCAATTCACGCCCTAATTTTTCCTCTCCAAAATCTCCAGCAACCTATTTTAACCAGCTTCTCAGCGAAAATAGCGATCTTATTTCTTAAGGCCCGTTTACACAGGCGATTTTTGTCGCGGCAACTTGATGCAATTTTTGTCGCGCTTAAGTTGCAACTCCAAAATCGCACGTGTAAACCAGGTGCAATTTTCAGTGCGATTTGTCGCCGCGATATCGCAGGGGTTTCGAACATGCTTGAAACTTGTTGCAACTTCAGCGCGACAAAAATTGCATCGAGTTGCCAAAAATCGCCTGTGTAAACGGGCCTTTACATAGATTTGTTGCGTATCATGTTCCGTATGCACGCGCAATTTTATTTTGTGCGCGTGCATTATTCATCAATTTTATTGACGTGTGTATTTAGTTCGTTAAATAACTACTTAATTTCACTTTGCGTTATTTTCCTCACTTATATGTGTTGTCTGTAACTGTGCTCACATTGTGGGTGGCTCCTCCTGAAATGTTCTGCAATTAGTATAGGATTTAATGGAGCCGAAACCAATTGCGGAATTGCACACATTCTAGGCATCCTACTGATGAACAGTTACAACTCGTAGATACCTTTTAGCAACTACTATAATTTGCAGTCTGTACACTTTGAATATATAATGGACCAATAATGTACACTATGAAGCGTCAATAGAAAGAGCCGTGAATTCGAGCCTTCAAATATATACAGAATGCTGTGAGAAACTAAATAAAACAGATGTAATCAAAAAATATATATCTCTGTGGGTACGGTCGCTGTGATTGGTCAATTTAGCGCGCAGGATAATTGTTAAGTATTGCTCACTAAAAAATTAAAGCTGTTTTTATCCCCAAAATGTTTCATGATTTATCGCCAAGTTCTCGCAATAATAATTATAATTAAAGTTTTTAAAAACGCCTTCCACGTATAAATGTCTTAATGCTTTTTACAACTAAAAGAAAGAGCTCTCACAAAACAGATAAGTTTTCAAAGCCCTTTTAAAACTATCAACAGAGCTACCTTGTCTTTGTCCACTACAAAATCTCTAGCGACCTATTTTAACCAACTTGTTAACGGAAAAGCCGACTTGCGAAACTGGTACTTTTGCGTGCACTTTGAACCGTCAATAGAAAGAGCCATGAAATACACAATGAATGAGAGAAACTCATCGGGCAGAATGCCTTGACGTCACTTGGCGAAGTGGCAAATTTAAATGCGAACGCGCGTTCAATAGGCCAGAATAAGAGAAGAAAAGGCCCAAACTGGCTAAATGGGGTTGACAAAAATCGCTTTTCTGATTTCCTGACGCTCTGATTAAACTACCATTTGAGCCTAAACCAAAGGAGATTTAGGAAGTATAAGGACTATCCCTTCGCAGTTGAAAAACTGTAAAATTGGACGACTTTTAGTATGAAGTCCGTTTTTTTCTTAAGTGTAGAGAAGAGGATTTAGATTAAGTTTTGAACGACTAGTATATTTATACTAAAACAATAAGATTATTCGCTCTCGATTCCTATATCGCGCGATAGTTGACTCGGGCTGCGCCCTTGTCAACTATCGTGCGATAGAAATCTCGAGCTCATAATCTAATTAAGTAGATTTTCAGCATCGTGGCATATGGACTGCAGATTGAGAATGGAATGAAAGGGAAACACAACGTACGAAAATAAATTGAAAATGAATTTTGTGAGTTGTAACTCAGCAAATGGATTTGTTGTCAGAAGCATGTCAAACTTTGCCTATTGTTATGCTCCGAATTTTTTAGGACAACAGCGCTATTGTTGGGTGTCCTCTGGGATTTTATTGTCGGATTATTCAAAACCGAGCTCGGCAAGCGCCGAGTCTAGGCGAGAAATCTTCGATCGAGCAAATTTTCACCCAAGGGTAGTATCCTTGAGCATTAATGTATCCTCAAAAGTTGGAGACGACGGACGGCGCACGGGGGAGGGGACGGAACAGTGCTGCTTAGCCAAAAGGTCGCCCCGCCATTACAATTTAGACTTTTTCACGTCCAATTCTTCCGTTTACACCGACGTGTTTCATTTAGGAATTCTGCAGTTAGACAATTTTTCCCAAAAAAAAAAAAAGATGGTATGCAGGTTTTAAAATTTGCTTTCTGTGACACTGCGTCTTCAAAACATAGCTTGAAGTGTTTTTTTATCTTTTCAGTGCTTGTTCTTTACTTTCATTCGTACACGCGGTATCGTAACGGCTTAACTGATCAACAATTATAAAGAGACAATTTACTATATTTGAGTTATTTGCTTTGGGTTAAATCGGAGAATGAAAATAAATGGCTAGAAACGAAAACATCGCACAAACCAAAACGGTAACAGAATTTAGTTCAAAGCGCCCAAAATGTGTGATTATATCACACCTTTTGTTTTCTTTTTTTAGCTTGACGCGCTGTGAAAAAAAAATGCGGCGCACCCAACCAAAAAAAAAATAGCTAAATAAAAAGAAGAAAGTATTGACTGAAATGTTTTACGCGTAAAAGGTGAGCGACTGGAAAGGGAGTAACAAATTGTTTGACTCGAAAAATCGGCAGCACGCGCCGTGTCAGTTCTTAGCACTTGAATTAATCTTTAAAAAAAACAAACAAACAAAAAGCAACAACGGCGAGCGCGGTCTTAGTTAGTTCTTAGCACTAGAATTAGTCTTAAAAGAAAATAATAATAACAACAGCAACAGAACTTTCGTACTGGATTTTTTTTCACTTCTTCCTTAATATATGTGCCTTCGAATCTTAGCCATTGTTAGATCTCGCGTACTCAGTTGTTGAAAGAAAGGCCTTCTTGAGCTAATTACCATTTGTTGTTGTGACCAATTCATTAATCAATTAGGCCGCCGCTATATAAAACGTCCAACTTTATTTATACAGTCATTCTTAAAAACCCGTGATTGAGGTATTATCGATGAAAATGAGTAAGTTCTACGAAGTTTCCAAAGTATTAGATAGAAGAACTGATACCAATGGCCGAGTTCGTTGGGCTGGTACGGCAAAGCCTACGACAGCTGGGTCCATGAAGAAAACACAAATGGCCATCTAAAACAAGCCTTTCGAACGCGTTTTCAAGTGAGTTCGATTTTAATCGTTTAAATTGACGAGAATGGAAAGCTAAGTCTAATGATCAGCATCGGCCATGATTTACTAATGATACCAAGTTACTGACGAGGATGTATTTAATTTGTGTTATAGGATCTCCAGGCCTGTGGCAAACACTGGCAGTGCTGATCGCCGGAAAACTGAACATGAAGAAGCCACCCGAAACTAGCATCGTAAGACGCGTCTCAGTCTCCATGCCGATGGATCATGAAACCTTTCGAGACTTGTTCGGTAGACTTCCTTCAGCGCCACATTATTTGCAAGTTTTCGGGAATCTGAAATTCTCAGTGCTCGTCGAAGAGCTTGACAACATAATGCCTTCCGGATGGTCAGTCAACACTTTTAAAACTTCAACGACTTGTCGTTTTCAACCTGGCAAGCCTGTTGAGATTGCTCTTTTAGAGAGTAAGAAAGTGTTTTTTGACCATTCGCGGTGTTCACGTTGTGAAGGTGGAGACGGAGCTCCCGTTGCTTGCAAAGATGTGATTCGAAAGGTTGTCTATGGATCATACTTTCTGATGGTTTCATACTACCGAGAGAGAAACAAACCAGCACAGAAGAAGCCTAAAGAGCGGACAAGATTGACTTGGGCCAAGCCACGAGATACGAAGAAGACCTCCGATCTCGCCTGAACTGAGGCGATCGATCAACAAAACAAACGGCTCCTTTAGGAGCCACCACAAAATACGAAAGCAGTGACCAACTTAATATTGAGTTACTTCCCCATTCCGCGAACGCTTCTATAAATTCCCATTTGCAAAAATCTTTAATCTACAGTTTTGGGCTGTCTATCAGAATAACAGACCTAAGGAAAAGTCCTAAGGGCTGCTCCGAGCTCATCATTGACAGCAAACAGCGTAGTGTTGCTATGGTAACCTATTGTGTCACGAAAATAATACCAACGTGTTCACCAGTGATTGGGCAGATTTTTGATACCATGACAGTAGCATCGATTGATAAAGAGTGGTAATTATGACTCATCAAAATCTACGTCTTGGAAAGTGTTGGAAACGTTTTCAGCCACCTTAACTGACTTTACAGTGACATCATAATGACACCACGGTCATTTTTTGATGCAGTCTCACTCGTAGTCACCCGTGGTCACTCGTGGTCACTCGTGGTCACTCGTGGTCACTCGTGGTCACTCGTGGTCACTCGTGGTCACTCGTGGTCACTCGTGGTCACTCATGGTCACTCGTGGTCACCCGTGGTCAGTCGTGGTCACTCGTAAGTACTTTTAGGGCCTGATTACTTTTAGGGCCTGGCTGAAATTTCAACCCGGCAAACCGGGCTGAAATTTTGTTGCGATTACATGACGAACTTCAGCCCGGGCTGAAATATTAGCCTCGGCACCAAATATGAAATTGCGCGAAGAGTCTCAGGAGAATCAAAATGGCACCGACAACACGAACCGTGAAAATAGGAGCATTGCTTCTCTTGCAGTTTGGCCTGTTGGCGGCGCTCAATTTTCAGCTTTTTGGGATGGTAACAGCCTACAAGATGGTAGAATTGAAAGAAAACCCGTCTTTGGCTGCATATCTCTCAGCTAGAAAGACGTATTTGCAAAGAAAGAGAAGATATCTTCAAGCTCGTCGAGTTCATGGCTTTCCTGACGGACTCGTACTGTTTGACCTTATCTGCATTGAAGTCGATGTTCTCACACTCTATGTGAGCTTTGAAATTAGAGAGACAATGAATAAGATTCACTATTTTATTGCCTTAATTCCACTGAAATCGCTTCTGCTTCCTAGCGGCAGCCATATTGCTTCCTGCTTTTCAGCCCGGGCTGAAATTCCGTTTCGATTACATGAGACTTTTTCAGATTTTCTGGCCCGTTTACCCGGGCTGAAAATCCTAACCGGTTTGAGCAAACCGCGGGCTAGGATTTTCGGCCCGGGCTGAACCCCTCTCCATGTAATCGACAATTTGATTTAAAGAGGATTTGTTTCAGAAGCCGGGCTGAAATTCGCCATGTAATCGGCCCTTTAGACCATATCGTAAATGAGTACCTATCTGCCGCGAATTCTAAAACTGGTCTTTCAGCTGAGTTATTCGCTCGTAACGCGCAATGAACATGGAGGAAGGTAAAAAACGCCAGTGATAGGGAGCTCTTTTCCGGAGCTCTTCATATCGAGATGATGTCACAGCAATTGGTCAAGAGTAAACAATGTCTGTTCGAGTGAGCACGATCTAACCCGTGCTGTCTTAATATTTCGCGAACATGAGCGGCAAAAGCCGTCGATTGTTTTCAGAGCTTTTCAAATAAGATGAGCGGGCATCGATCGATCAATGGACTTTGTTTGACTTCGTTGTCATGCGAGCGTAACTAAAGTAAATAGCGAGCAACACTCAATGCTATTTTAATAAAAAGGTTTTTTGGGCGGTTCATACTTTACGTCTAGTAAAAGCTGTCGATAGTTTTCAAAGTTTTTCAAATACGATCGGCCAGCGATCGATCAGCGAACTTTGTTTAATTGGCTTCCTTGCTATGCGATCATGCGAACCCAAGACTTAACGTCATACAAATTATTTCTCGTCCATTATCCACTACCGACGCAAACTCGTTCTTTTATCCATTACCGACCCAAACAAGCCGCTAAATATATGAGCCCAAGGACTAAAAATCATACAAATTATTCCTCGTTCTTTCATCCACTGCCGAGCAAAACGAGCCGCTACATGAAGTTGCCTTGTTCTGGCCCTGCATTCTGTAGTTGTATGGTTCATAGTCTACATGGTCAAAGCCGTCGATAGGTGTCAAAGTTTTTCAAATTCGATCGGCCATCGATCAACGGGAGCATCATCAATATGGCGAAAAGAGAGGTTAGGGAGAGAGAATTGAAACGAAGAATTTCTAACGATACAAACGAACGTTTTTTCAAGAAACTAGATCGAACGCGATCCAAGAATAACCCCATTTGTTAGTTTTCTTTTATTAAATCCATTTTGAAATCACTGGTGGTCCCTGTATAATCTGATTGGCTATGATTGGTGCAATTTATTACCAAATTGCACCATTTTTTGCTCTAAATCACATTTTGTGAAAACTTTTAAAATACTCGTGAAATTAATCTTTAATTGCCCTCGGCCTCATGCGATTACATATACAAATTGCACCATTTTTTGCTCTAAATCACATCATTTTTCCAGCCAATGAGGAAGTTACACTTCAAACTTGCGGGCTGTCGCGGCGCTTTCGTGAGCGCTTGCGCTACACTGTAGAACTTTCCAGTAACCAAA
>JAHPZR010030915.1:22500-23981 GCA_019787425.1 Platygyra sinensis
TGAACTTGGTCCTTTATGTACCTTTAGGTCCAAGACAGTAATCTGGCAATCAGGAAATTATTATAATTGTTGTGTTCTCAAATATTTTAATTTCGGTTTGTTTGTTTACCCTGGATTGAGAGAAATAACATAATTTAAGATAGAGTTTGCACTTGTTTAGATTGCAGCTCATTAAGACATTTGCAATTTTTCTATCAAAAACAACCAATTTTCTTCTAGCAACACAAATATACACCTAATTGCAATAACATTGTCACAGAAAAAAATCAAAAAGCAAAAAGCCAAATACTGGAATTAATTCGGGAAATTTAAATCTCCATTGTTCTTAGATACTGTATGTGAATGAAAAATACATTTTTTAATTCATGTCATTCATTTACATTATATTTTTCATTTATGTGCAGTCTTTGAGAACAATGGAAATTTAAATTTCCCTAATTAATTCCTATTTGGCTTTTTGCTTTTTTCTATGACAACGTTATTGCAATAGACCTCTTTAGCTTGGGCGGTTTGTTTTCCCATTGTAGACCACGTGATGATACTCTTGAGAGTTCTTGCTTTCAAATTTTCAAATAGTCCCGTGTATATGAATGAATAATTTTAAGATGGACAAAAGAAAAATTCTCCAGAGAATACCACGTGTTCTACAATGGGAAAACAAACCGCCCTAGCTAAAGAGGTCTATTAGGTGTATGTATTTTAAGAAAATAGGAACCTGGTCAAAGAACCTAAATAACTTAATTTGCCACAAAACTACAATTATTTAAGAATCTTTTGCTAAGCTGGTTTTTACTGGGTAATCTTTATATGGGAAGATACCACATACATGCTAAGGAAATTAATATAAAGATCCAACGACACAAGCTGACCACGAAGGATAGCCCGTTTCAACTTTGGAATCTTTCTTCCCATCAGTAACATACTGACGAACGAGCGACTATCGCCGGAAAATAACTCGAATTTAAATGCGTTGCAATATAGAAATGTTTTCTTGTTCGTGTTCAACTCGCCAATATGATAAGTCTTTACCTTCGGTTCGCAGCTCGTGCTTGAAGGCATGAAATAAAACTGAACTATTTACGATGCCACTCAAATCTTCTGCACTACGTACGTGTACGCAGACACGAGGAACCAGCGTCGCGAAACCCTTGTGTCAGCTATTTTCTCCACAAAACCCACGTGCATGCTTTTGGCGACAAACGAAGCCAATAATCCTTAAGCAAGAGTCTTCTTTTGAAACACAGTGGACGTATTAATAAAGGCAAATTACACAAAGCATTGTGCATTGACCTTTCATCGACACATACGCTGCTAAATACAGGAATTGTGCCCTATAAGAGAGCTAACCATTCCCCCGCACGAAGGACGCCATGATGTTGATGCCACGAAAGTCTAGTTGCTGAATGATGACGTCACGAAAATTTTTGATATATTGCTTTCAGTCGCAAAGCATTATGGGAAGACGTTCATTCCTCCTCTGG
>JAHPZR010030917.1:0-32363 GCA_019787425.1 Platygyra sinensis
CAGGGTTATATGGGTCGGCTTGTTTTAAAATGTTTCAAGTGACTTTGAACTTTAACTTATTGTCAAAGTCACTTAGAAGCTGTCCCATGTAACCCCACTTCAAATTAATGTAACCTACATGTATACCTCTTTATTATTTCTAAACCTGAGTAAGCCTCTCTGAACATACAGAATGAACTGAGAACTTCACGTAGACATCCAACCATATTTGTCCTGAAAAGTGCTAGATTTTATTGTCTTTCCCGTAAAACCGTGAACACCAGAGAAAGTTTCTGGGATGTTTATTGTTTTGCGACCAATCAGATGCGAGATGAAACCGCGAAAGATAACCAACAAACCGCAGCAGCGATCAGCCACGACTTGATTCGTCTGCGAGAATTCTTCAATTTTCCCTTTGTGGCTCTCTGAAAAAGCTATTAGGGACCTTTAGCAATGACGACGAGAACGTGGACGTCACCGACCGGAAGTCTGGAAAACGAACTTCGATGCTACAACGCATGCCCAATCGAGCTCGACTCGTCGTCCACACCTCGTTCAGGACGCCATTTGCCGCCATCTGCCGTCTTGTCGAGAACGTGAGTATGTTTTATTATACAATAACAAAATCAATGCGCGCGCTCTGATTGGTCAATCAGCTATGGTTTATTGTGCCGGTAAACCCATGGAAAAATCGCGCGACTTCTCAATTATTATATAAAAGCAATAGACCACAAGTTTCTATGGTTTATAGGCTGATAAACCACTTGGGATGTTGGTAGAACACTCGAAGAATTCGTAAATCACTCGCCTGCGGCTCGTGATTATATTTACAAATTCTTCTCGTGTTCTATCAACATCCCGCGTGGTTTATCAGCCTATAAACCATAGAAGCTTGTGGTCTATTGCTTAATTTGTTTTCTAATTTCTACATACGCATCTTAGGGATTTCTTCAATCTTAAGGGTCCGTTAGTGAATAAAAACAGTGTCGAAAGTAATTTGATCGTACCGTGATGAAAAAAAACTTGTTTTCTTTCGAGTTTCAGGTAGAGCTTTACAGTATAAAGTGGAGAAAGCAATGGCGGATGATGAGAAAAGTATCGCAGGGTACGTAGTAGTACTTTTATAAATACTAATCGCGGGAATTTCGTTATAGTTTTGTAATTTATACCAATTGGCATTTTTAAGAAGATTTCTGGGCTTTAAAAAAATTCGAACTGCTCGGATCGACTGCATGTAAACTTAGCTTAGCTCTGAATCACTGGAGATTGTTGTTAACACTGCAGAATAAACGTTAAATTGTTTAAGTGGGTAATTTTTGCATTTTCAAATTAGCAGAACGTTTGACATGTTTTAGCCTGCATTGATTATCAGCCGAAGAAAAGAAATAAAAGCAAAAATTAATTTACAAATATTTACAGCTTAAAAGCGTTAAGCTTATAAATAAGCTTAAGTACTCAAAATTAAATTAATTTTACCATAGGATAAAGTCTATTGCATTAACACTAAGTAGAAGATGTAATTCTTTATGTAATAAAATTTTTGTTGTTTTCAGAAATTATGCCATGAAGTGGTCAGATGAACATGACCTTATGCTGTGTAGGGAGGTTCTTCTTCTGGAACCATTTAAGCACCCAAGACAAAGTAAAGAGAGAGGGGAAATCTGGGGTGAAATTGCAATAAGCTTAAATGGCATCAGTCCACCAAAATTTAAAGTTAGTACGCGCTCTGTGAGGGACAGGCTTACTCTTTTGCTTGCCAAATACAAAGAAAAGATGAGAAAGGAAGAGCAAGGTTCTGGCATTGCATGTGATGATGAAACAGAAATAGAGGTAGCATTATCTGAAATCATAGAAAAAGAACAGGCAGCTGATTTAGAAAGGAAAGAAAATTCAAATACCCTTACGAAAAAGAATGAAAATGATAAGGCCTCTGCAGAAGAAAGTAGGTTAAAAGCCATGGAGCGCCTGGGACAAACCAAAAAGAGGAATGCTGATACAAGTTGCGATGAAGTTACTAAACGAAAAAGCAGAAGAAGTACTACTGAAGCTGTGCAAATCCTGAAAGAGAAGTTCGAGAACGAGAGAGAAATCCGGAAGGAAGAAAGAAGAAGAAAGAGCAAGAAAATAAAGCCGTCCAACATCAAATGCTTATAGATCAGCAGAGACAGAACCAGCAACAATACCAGGATGTCTTGAGGATCATGGCTGAACAGCAGCGCTGGCAGGAACAGCAGCAGCAAAATTTTCAAATGCTTTTCTTGCAACAGCAACAGGAACAGAGTCAGATACTCATGGGTTTGCTGGAAAAAGTCGTGCCTAAGACCTCATGAGAGAAAGGTGAAAAAGCAGTTGAGAAAAGCAAATTGGACAGGAGACTTGCTGTTGCACACTTGCAATCATGTTGTAGTTATCATTTTGTTAAGTGCTAGTGCTTAGAGGGTTTTTTTGACAGTGCCCGATGAGCTTGTTAGTTAACAAAGTTGAAATTTCTTCTACTAGATTTAGAAAGTTGTGTTGTTTTTCTATAGGAAAAGCTGGATTTGTTTTATTTTCCTCAGGACATAGAATGTTTACAGTGATCAGAGATATATAGTTGAAGCTAAAGTATTTTAAGTGAGCCTTTTCACTCCTACATTGTATGGGTTGGCAAGTTAAAAATTGAAACGGTCAACATTCCAAGTTTCATTTTGTTAAAAAAATATACTGAGAACAATTTAAACAGCAGGATTTGGAAGTACCTCTGGATAGCTTTTTATTGGAATAGCAATTAAAAATTAACATGGTTTCAACCCAGGTTTAATAAACTGTATGGTTTTGGAATATTTAACCATATTTCCTAGAGGGGGGTGGGGTGGTGTAACTTTAAATGGTTATAACATAATCTGTTTGTTAAGATATGATAACCTATGCTGAACAATGGAACTGTTATCATATTTTGAGTTCCAAATTTTCTACCTTTTTCTGAGGTTTATGTGGAAACATTCTCGTGTTAAAATTTCGTGTCTATGTGACTTGGCATTTCCATGGCAACAAAGCTTTGGCCAAATTTTAACACTTTTTTGTTTTATCTGCCTCTTGTCCTCGCATGTAAGCTGTTCTGAAGATAATTGGCCCTTCCCCTTTTATAAATATATATTTTTATTTAAGAGGGTAGTGGTGAAAAACTTTGAGCCCAACCCCAGGCTCAAGAAAAACAAAAATGCCCAAGCTAACTTGGGCTAAAGGGCCATTATTTGTAGAAAAGGGTGGTTTGTTTTTACTTGTCTCTGCAGTGTGTGATATCCCCTCCCTACATTTAATATTTTGTGCCCCAATTAGTGAAAGTATTGTTCTAGAGTGGGCGGCTCAATACCAAAATAATCACTGGTGGTATTACCGTAAAGGCATGTTATGGCATTACGAAGCACCGCACAGACAACGTACATTTTACCAACACTGCTAAGTCCGATCTTCAAATTCTTTTTATAGTCAAGAAATTTAAACGAATTGATGACATCCCCGAAAAGCAATTCCACTGAAATCCTTAAAGCGCTCATACCTTCGTTATAATCCTGCATGAGGGGTGCAAGTGGGACGTGGCGAAACGGGGTCTGAAGATGCACACGGAGAGGGGTACGCCAAATCTCCATAAATGCGCATTGGTTGACCTGTTGGAGAAAAAGCGTGCCGTTGCAGGTCACGCAATAGTCAAGAATCTGCTAACATCCCTGCGTCGTGTTTACGCCCCTCTAAAAAGAAGGAAACAAAAATCAAAGGTGAGAATAGAACTTGCTTAGAAAGTTTACATAATACAAAAACAGTAATAAGAACTTTCTTAAAAAAAAAAACTCACCAACTGGTCCATATAAATTTCCAATGAGTCCATTTGGTAGAGACAACGATTGGAATTTCAAGGCGTGGACCCTCTTATGACCATTATAAACAATTCTCTGGCGTTCATCAGGTCTTGAAATGGGTCTGACAGTCCCATCGACGAAACCAAAGCAATTGTCGAGGGGAGCTCCTTGTCCTGATATAGCATCTGTATAACGCTGTAAAGCCCCGTGGTTAAGAAGATCTTGATTCCACTGGGTTATAAGGTGCCCACGAACGTCATAGATGTAGTCCATCACATCATTTGTGATCAGACTTATTACAGAAACTGGTCTGCCAAATCGCGGAATCATATCGCTGAGCCGACATGGGTAGGCAACTCTTTTGAGAAGCATACATAGCCCCTCTATGTCTTCACAAATACTTCTCTGCTCACATCTCAGCACTGGTGGTAGTTGGAGTGCTACAACCAGGCGAGCGAGGTCTTGCTTCTCGACACGAAACTCGGCTCTGCATTCGGCGGAGTTCATAGAATCCAAATCGAATCGCTCGTAGTTTCCATGGGGAAATTCGGGATTTTTTGTTTTGAAAGTATCGTACAGCAGTAAAAACTCTTCATCTGAGACAAAGTTATCGCCATAAAGAAGTATAAGCAGGTCACGAAATTCTTTAAAAGACATTTTCCTGTTGACTGCCACAGAAAGCTGCAGTAAAAGACTCGTCCACGTAACCGGTGTGCTGAAGTATTTATGTTTCCCGCCGTGGACGACCGCCCCGTCCCAGGCTTCAATCGGTCATAAACTTCGTCGTCCACGTTCTCGTCGTCATTGCTAAAGGTCCCTATTTTTTACCACAAACCAACACTAGTCACTTGATTCCATCTGTTCAAAAACTACCGAATTGACCTAAAAGTGAGTGCAAATTGTGAACGGTAAAGTTTCGTGTCACGGGTAAAGGTTTCTCAGCTACAAAAATATACGGATCGAAAATCACCAATCACAGCCAACTAGCATGACCTTTTAACTGCACGTAAAACAAACACAGAGGAACTTTGCTTGTGATTGGCTCATTTTTTCTCACTCTCAGACGCGCTGTCTAGCTGTGTCTGATCGACTGATCCTGTCTTCTTGATTTAACATCGCTCATCGCTTTTCCGTTAAAATATCATTCATATCTATTCTACTAAAGCCGAAATTGAAAATGAAAAATTTCAGTATCTGAAAACGGTAAAATTGAAGATTTTTCATAAAAAAAAAAAAAGCCAGCTCCGTGTTTCGCGTCAAGTCGTAACTAATCAATGCTGTGGTTTGGCGGTTATCTTTTGCGGTTTCATCTCACATCTAATTGGTCGCGAAACAATAAACATTCCAGAAATTTTCTCTGATGTTCATGGTTTTACGGGAAATATTGTAAATTTTCAAGCTTCTTTTAGAGCTTATCTTGTAACGTTGCCAACCTCAATAATGATTACATACCTGTTTCTGTAAACCTACATTGTATTAGAACTGTATTCATACCTGTATAATTTCCAGCTTTCCTTTTTTCCTTTGACACAGTATTTTCAATGGTTGCATGTGTATTTCAAATCAGCATGTTCACAGTAATGATGTATATTCGCTTTTGACCACTTTATCTGGTGAGTGCTGCACACGAGTTGTGTAGTACGAAACTAAGTATTAATAACGTGCCAAGTCAAATCTACGTTTGATCAGTTTGTCATCTGTTGTTTTATACATTGTGTATACTGTACATTATATCACAGTACATGTAAACCCTGTTTGATTGATGACCACAGTACAAATGTCAAGAAAATTTGCTAGTAATAACAGGGTACAGTGGAACTTTGATATAATAAAGGGCCAACCCAAGGGACTGGCAAAGTATGTACGTTTGCCATAACAAGGTTTTGTTGTATCAATATTGTTTCCAGCCTGTATAGTTTACTGTTACCGAGGCCATGAAAATTGATTTTATACTGACGTCTTTGTTACATGGTGTATATAGAGGTTAGTTAAATCAAGGTTCCAATGTACAAACCACATTCCTTCCAAAGATGAATTAATAAAATAATTCTATAATTGAAAATGAGTTCATTACTCATTAAGGAATTTGACAGTCTGGTTAAGAGCTGAAAATTCAAAACAATATTGAATTATTTCTCAAATTTTGGTTGGATTAATGCACAAAAAGTTTGCACCATATCTAGCAAAAAATAAAGTGCTTCTAGAGCTTGGATACATTTGTCAGTGCAACATGAAACATCTTCTGTAACCTTGAACATTGTTGCTTGAATCGTTTTTATTGTTTTTGAGCCTGCAAGCGCTCACATCCTTTCATACTTTGTTTGCACTGTAAACTTTATTATGCAACACAATTCT
The DNA here is from genome assembly GCA_019787425.1 of Platygyra sinensis. NCBI lineage: Eukaryota > Metazoa > Cnidaria > Anthozoa > Scleractinia > Merulinidae > Platygyra > Platygyra sinensis. The sequence continues at coordinate 6,171 of JAHPZR010030917.1, forward strand.
TTCTTTTCTTAAAGGCTTATTGTTCTTTCATGCTGTTGTAGAAACACAGGTGCTTACAGTGCAGTTTACCGAATGTGATACAAACCTTTTGTTATTCAAATTAAGTCAACACTTAGTGCGATCTCAGGTTTTGGTTTCAATTTTCAGCTCTTTGTTTTGAGGTTAACCTGTACCTTGCAGGGTATCTTACAACCACCCCATTTAACATGCCTAATTAAAGGCAATAAAGCTGGCTAGCAATCTACATGTATACCAAGTATTTTGAAATAAAATGATTTGTCAATATTTTAAGGGCTTCTCTATGTACATGTAAGCATCTAAATCACTTTTTGAAAGCTAAGTCAAAGGGAGTCTGCCTCTAATTTTGGACAGTACAGCTGTAGCTAGGTTACCATTTATGTGTGCCATTTTTTATTCCGAAACATTTTTTTTTTTCTCAGTGATTGTTATACTGTCACTTCATGCCAAATCTTTAATCTTGTTTTAAAAATGTTCAGGAACTTTTTACTGTGACTGAATATGGCAACATGCAGACAATTTTTGTAGCATTTTGTGTCCAGAAGCTGAGGAACAAATGAAACTAACAAGAAAAATTGTTTGCTTTGACTTGTACAAATCATGTAGCTTTCAAAATGTGATAATAATGATAATAATAATAACAGCAACAACAACAACAATGATGATAATAATATCAATAGTAATAATAATAATGACTTGGATACTTGCAATAAACATCTAGAAAAATTGTTAAATATGCAACATGGCAATTCATTAATTCATTCTGAGTACTTTTTCATAACATAGCAACATCTATACGTGTAAAGTTGCATGCAAAATGTTACAGAAGTGTCTTTTTAGACTTGGCTCCTCAATACATGTACTTCATTCCAGACATAACGATGATGATCAATGACATCAATTGGGAATCAATTAGTAATCGATGATCAGTTGATTAGTCATTGATTATTGGCGATGATCAATTTTGTGGCATATCGATTACTCATTAATGACATCAACAGGTCCCTGTTTCATACATTCTACATGTATTTGTTCATTCTTTTCTTTCTCTTGGGCTTTCTTCAATTTCTTTTGTTGCATCTCCAGTCTGTGCCGGTGGCCCTCAAGAGCAGCCATGAGATGATAGTGATGAGTAATGGATGAAATCAATGACTAATCAATGCAATCAATGATTAATCAATGTAATCGACATGACTAATCGATGACCAAAATTTTGTGGCAATTGATTAGTCATTGATTACTCATTGATCATTAGCAGTAATCAATGAGTAATCAACTGATTACCAATGGATTATCTATTTACTACACATTGATATCATTGATGTCATTAATGTCATCGATTAGTCAGGGCATCTGACAGGATGCGGTGGGGCGGATCCGCATAATTCGCCTACTTCCGCATCCTCCGCATCCTTGGGGCATTTTTCCGCATAAAATTAGAAACTTGCCACATACAAGCGAGAAAGCAACTGCTTACCATCCTCAGAAGCAAAAATAGCGAAGACATTGATCATTTTGATGAAGTTATTCACCTAAAACAGCTACCAAAACAGGCCTTTTCGTTCGTAAACAATTTTAAACCTCCAGGCGTTCCATGCATCTTCTGTTGATGGGCCTGGGTTCTAGTTTTCAGACCTATGGTATCCAGTTTTCCTCGTCTGATTCAATGCCTGGTTACTAAGCTTAGACAAAAAACAAACTGCGTTGAACGAAGAAATAGCTGTCCACGAATGGCAGCAAAAGGTCAAACATGTCATGAAAGAGTTAAATTCTCGGTGAGACGTTATCAAGTATTTTATACGTTTGAAAAAGCCAAGGGAACAACTTTATTAATTTAGAAATTTCCGCATAATCTGGCATCTTTTCCGCATAATCGTCACTTTCTTCCGCATAATATTGCCAACAATTTCCGCATAAGTTTTCATTTTTTTCCGCACCCTATCAGATGGCCTGTTTAGTTATGTCCGGTTCATTATACCTTTTCTTAACACGCCAGTTAAGAAAAGGCATAAAATTACGTATTGAGAAACCAGGTCTAAAAAGACCCTTCTGTAATATTTTGCATGCAACTTTATATACATGTACAGTGTATCTAGATGCTGCTATGTTATGAAAATGCACTTAGACTGAATTAATGAATTGCCATTTCGCATATTTAACATCAGTATTTGCTTCAATAATTGGAATCCTCTTAACGTTACCATATACCTTTAGAGGTATCTCACACAAAAGGGATGTAGTGTGTCCAGTTTAATCTGATGACACTGTATGTAAACCCCATATCAAATTAAAACTTACATAGCTGGCTATAAAACTATACCAAGAACTTTCAAATAAAATGAATTGTCAAATTTTTCTAGATGTTTAGTGCAAGTATCCAAGTCATTATTATAATTACTATTACTATTGATATTATTATCATCATAATCATTATTGTTGTTTTTGTTGTTCTTGTTGTCAATTATCGATATCACATTTTGAAAGCTACATGTGCAAGTCAAAGCAAACATTTTTTCTTGTTAGTTTTATTTGTTCCTCAGCTTCTGGACACAAAATGCTACAAAAATTGTCTACATGTTGCCATATTCAATCATAGTAAAAGTTCCTGAACATTTTTAAAACAGGATTAAAGAATTGACATGAAGTGATAGTACAACAATCATTCTCAGAAAATAAAGTAATGTTTCGGAATAAAATTTGCACACATGAATGGGTAACCAAGCTACAGCTGTACTGTTCAAAATTAGAGGAAGACTCCCCTTGACTTACATGTAGCTTTCAAAAAGTGATTTAGATGCTTACATGTACATGTACATAGAAAAGCCCTAAAAATATCAAAGGCAATAAAGCTGGCTACATGTACCAATCTACATGTATACCAAGTATTTTGAAATAAAATGAATTGTCAATATTTTTAGGGCTTTTCTATGTACATGTAAGCATCTAAATCACTTTTTGAAAGCTAAGTCAAAGGGAGTCTGCCTTTAATTTTGGACAGTACAGCTGTAATTAGGCATGTTAAATGGGGTGGTTGCAAGAAACCCTGTAAGGTACAGGTTTACCTCAAAACAAAGAGCTGACAATTCAAACCAAAACCTGACATCACACTAAGTGTTGACTGAATTGAATAACGAAAGGTTTGTATCACATTTGGAAAACAACACTGTAAGCACAGGTGTATTTCTACAAAAGCATGCAAGAACATAGATAAGAGGCCTTTGAGAGAAGAAAGAATTGTGCTGCATAATAAAGTTTACAGTCCAAACAAAGTATGAAAGGATGTGATGGCCAGAGTTTGTAGGCTTAAAAAACAATAAAAACGATTCAAGCAACAATGTTCAAGGTTACAGAAGATGTTTCATGTTGCACTGACTAATGTATGCAAGCTCTAGAAGCCCTTTATTTTGTGCTAGATATGGTGCAAACCTTTTGTACATTAATCCAACCAACATTTGAGAACAAATTCAATATTCTTTTGAATTTTCAGCTCTTAACCAGACTGTCAAATTCCTTAATGAGCAATGAAACTCTATTTTCAATTTCCCTTTGGAAGGAATGTGGTAGTACAGTGCAACCTTGACTTAACGAAGACCCCAGTATAACAAACGATTTTCATGGCATCAGTAACAGTAAACTATACTGAAAACAACCTTGATACAACAAAACCTTGTTATAGCAAACATACTTTGCCAGTCCCTTGGGTTGGCCCTTTATTATATCAAAGTTCCACTGTACTTTGACATAACTATAACTAATTTTCTTGACATTTGTAGTGGTCATCAATCAAACAGTATGGCAAGCCAAGCATGACAAAAGTGGGTTGAGTTGAAAATCACCTATCGAGTCTCAGTGATCGATGTGTGAGAATGAGAAATCACTGTGCGAGATTGGAAAGTCACTACGTGAGATTAGAAAATCACTGTATGAGAAATTAAAATTGCTATACGAGAATAAAAAAATGTCATGCGAGATCATAAGTACCAATCGAGAATGAAAAACTGCCATGCGAGATTGAAATTAACTGTTGAGAATGAAAAATCGTTGTGTGAGAAAAAGAAATCACCATTCGAGATTATCGATTGGTTTTTTTCTGAGCCGGTGATGCATAACCAGTCAGCGGAGAGTATTTTGGCGGTCAGTATAAAATATCGACTGCGGACTACGGACTACGGATTACGGACTGGGTATAAAACACGGACTTAGGTATAAAACGCGGACTAAGCATTAATTAGGAACTGGGTATAAAACGCGGACCGAGCATTACGCACTCGGTATAAAACACGAAGAAAGCTTCTACATTGAATGAATTCTCGCACGAACGTTTTCATAAATAGAAGCTATCTGTATAAATTATAGAAGTCTCATTTCCCGAAAGTTCCCGCTCATACAGGTTTAACCATACTCAAGAGAAAATGATAGGATTTCTCTTGCCATACTCGATTGCCGAAAAAGAAATAGAAGACACTGAAAGTCACAAAATTGAAGAGCTGTATGAATTTTCGAATGATTGAAGCCATGATTAAATGTTTTGAAAGATCAACAGTCGAGAGAATTGAGGAGAATTCGAACGACACGTCCCGCTGTTTATTTGTTCGATCTTGTATTAAATAAATACACATACATGCGGCCACGGCGAAATGAGGAACAAAAAGTTGACAAATACAAGAAACGACATTACACAAGGATAGCAGCTCTACACGCTTAATATCGCCTTGGAAAAGGAAGGGAAAAAAAAGAAAAATAAATTTCTTTACAACACAGGGTATTCGTATTTGGTCACCCACCCAAGCATTATCCCCGCCGAACAGGGCTTAACTTTGTTGAGCAGACGAAACATGTTGCTGTCCTTGTGGTATAGTGACTCACCCAAGATGGCCGGCATTGGAGGTGAGGGCTGCGATATATAGTTTCATATATTAATTCTTCTTTTCTTGCAAAGTTTCGATTTCCGGTAAGACAGTACATGAGGAGATATAACGCTGTTGAAAACATTCACATTCACAAAGTTATCGGTCCGTGAGACCGAATTATCTTCGTCCGAGAGACCGAGGCAATTATTTCGAAAGTGCCACATGTCCGATCACCAAAGCATATTCCTCTAACTTTTTGTTCTCTACTTTCCCAGCCATGCAGTATCAGATTTTTTTTTCTCTTTTTGATACCTTTTCTCATCTTAGAAATTTAAAAAAAATGCTTCCACCGTGGAGTCACTATACCACAAGGACAGCAACATGTTTCGTCTGCTCAACAAGATAAAGTCCCGTTCGGCGGGGATAGTACTTGGGTGGGTGACAAAATACGAATACCCTGTGTTGTAAGAAATTTATTTTTCTTTTTTTCCCCTTCCTTTTCCAAGGCGATATTAAGCGTGTAGAGATGCTATCCTTGTGTAATGTCGTTTCTTGTATTTGTCAACTTTTTGTTCCTCATTTCGCCGTGGCCGTATGTTTGTGTATTTATTTAATACAAGATCGAACAAATAAACAGCGGGACGTGTCGTTCGAATTCTCCTCAATTCTCTCGACTGTTGATCTTTCAAAACATTTAATCATGGCTTCAATCATTCGAAAATTCATACAGCTCTTCAATTTTGTGACTTTCAGTGTCTTCTATTTCTTTTTCGGCAATCGAGTATGGCAAGAGAAAATCCTATCATTTTCTCTTGAGTATGGTTAAACCTGTATGAGCGGGAACTTTCGGGAAACGAGACTTCTATAATTTATACAGATAGCTTCTATTTATGAAAACGTTCGTGCGAGAATTCATTCAATGTAGAAGCTTTCTTCGTGTTTTATACCGAGTGCGTAATGCTCGGTCCGCGTTTTATACCTAAGTCCGTGTTTTATACCCAGTCCGTAATCCCTAGTCCGTAGTCCGCAGTCGATATTTTATACTGACCGCCAAAATACTCTCCGCTGACTGGTTATGCATCACCGGCTCAGAAAAAAACCAATCGATAATCTCGAATGGTGATTTCTTTTTCTCACACAACGATTTTTCATTCTCAACAGTTAATTTCAATCTCGCATGGCAGTTTTTCATTCTCGATTGGTACTTATGATCTCGCATGACATTTTTTTATTCTCGTATAGCAATTTTAATTTCTCATAGGTGATTTTCAACTCAACCCACTTTTGTCATGCTTGGCTTGCCATAAAACAGGGTTTACAGGTACTTTAATATAATGTAATGTATATACAATGTATAAAATAACAGATGACAAACTGATCAAACGTAGATTTGACTTGGCATTTTATTACTACATGTATTTAGTTTCGTACTACACAACTCATGTGCAGCACTTGTCAGATGAAGTTGCCGAATGTGAATTTACATCATTACTGTGAATAGGCTGATTTGAAATACACATGTAAACATTGAAAATACGAAGTCAACACTTTTTGAAAACAAAGGAAAGCTGGAAATTATAAATACACTGCTGAAATACAACAACAATAATATTTTATTACTTCTCGATTGAGCCTTGATCCCCTGGCTCTGCAGGTACTGCAGCAGTGCTAATTGAGGCTGGCCAGGATAATCAGTGAGAGAAAAAGAAAATACCAATTCAAAGCTACAGACAAATAAAAATAGGTAAATACATGTATGAAAACGGAATAGATCTACATAAACAGCTATGTAATCAATTGTGGTTGGCAACGTTACAAGATAAGCTCTAAAAAAAATCTTGAAAATTTAAAATCTAGCACTTTTCAGGAGGAATTTGTTTGGATGTCTACGTGAAGTTATCAGTTCATTCTGTATGTTCAGAGAGGCTTAATCAGGTTTACAGAATAATAAAATACTTCTCCTAGAGGTATAGGTTACATCAATTTGAAGTGGAGTTACATGGGGCAGCTTCCTATTGACTTTGACAATAAGTTAAAGTTTAAAGTCACTTGAAAGAGTTTAAAACAAGCCGACTTATATAACCCCACTTCAAATCAATGTAACCTCTGCCTCTGGAAGAAGTACCTTTGTAAACTTGAGTTAGCCTCTCTGAACAAACAGAATGAACTGGTAACCTCAAGTAGACATGCAAACAAACTATTGTTCAGGCCTGACAAATGCTAAATTTTAACTTTTAGAGCTCCTCTTGTCACACAAAAGTAACAGCATTTATCTATAGTTTCCAGCTTTCCTTGGTTTTGTAAAAGCATTCACACAATTTATTGTAGCTACATGTATCATATTTCCAATGATTATACATGTGTATTTCAAACCAATGTAATAATGTAAATTTGCATTTGGCAATTTTTACTGATAAGTGCTGCACACAAGTTGTGTATCTCGAAACTAAAAAGCAATAAAATGTCAAGTCCAATCTACAGTACAGTTGCTTGGTTCGTCATCTGTTATAACCACCTCCTAGTTTACTAATGAGCACTCTGAAAAAAGATCTGCAAAGTCACCTTCTTTACAGTATATACATGAATATAAAATATACATATTGAAAAAAAAGATATACAAAGAGAATGAGTAGTGAAATGCCAAAATTTGTTTGCCAATATAATTTTTCAATAGCTGTTACAAAAATTAATCTTAGTAAAGTCCCCATGGCCCCCCTAAATAGTCATGAATACATACATGTGTGTTGTAAACCAGGATTCTGCTTCTTTTTTTTTTCAAGTTAGTATGCCAGGGTCTTACATGAAGCACTCCCAATTTTACTTTATCCTATGAATAAAATACAATTCACATAAAGGTTAGTTTATGTGTAAATCTATATTGGAAACATCAAATCAAGCTTGCAGTACTAAGGAAAATATCATAATAAATCAATCAGTAAATTTTACATTGTAGTTTGACTTGACAGATTGACCACCATTCCCATTGCTGTCTTTTGAAATCATGGTTACATTAACTTCCATCAGTCAAACAGATATTAAATCAAACTGTTGTGGGACAAAGACTGTTTATGCCTGAATGGAAGGCACTGAATGTCAGAAAATGTGGTTCAGGACCAAAACCCTAAATTTGTTATGGCTATGACATCTTTATGCATAGTAGATACAGCTGTAATCTCACAGAATAATATCTGTAACTAGCAAAAAGGCCGTTCAACAAAGAATAGCTTCTGGTTTTTAAAGAAACATTTACAATCAGAGACAATTCCATAATTACAAATGCACTTTACCCTGGAAATATAAGCTTAACTTACTTCTACGTACAAGGCACACGGGAAGTCAGGGAAGACAACAATGGCTTACCTGTTGCTGTTGATCGGTGTGCTGATTCTGCGGTATGTATCGATGTTTTCATGGGATGTATGCCACCAAAAACTGCTTGAGATCGTACACAGAGAAGGAGTGAGGAGGATTGAATTTTATCCGCTAAAGTAGAGTTTTTAAACAGTGAAAAAGGACAAAGAGAGCGATACAAGCTCCTGGGTACACGAAATTTACGCCTTTCAAAAAGGACGCCAGAAAATGGCGCGACAACCGACAGAACCTGGTATCTAATGATCGGTGCTTGTTGAAGGTGGTAAGTACTTCATGTATCCATTATTATAGTGTATTTAGAACTTATGTATTTTCCTGTATTTCCCTTTTATATTGCATTTTCCCCTGTATTCTCTTGTATTCCCTCCCTGTATTCTCCTCTATTCTCTTGTATTCCCCTGTATTCCCGTGCATTCCACTGTAAACCCTTCTATACCCTTGTAATCCCCTGAGAACCCTTGTAGACTCTTGTAATCCCCTGTAAACCCCTGTTGGTCACCCAACTAGTTTAGCTCTTTAGTTATTTTGGGTGACCAGCAACTGTATGTATTTTTAGTTTATTTCTTGTTCAATTAGTTATTTAGTTAATGTTACAGTTCAAATAAATCTTGTTGTTGTTGTTGTTGTTGTAAACCCCTGTATACCCTTGTACTCCCCTCTAAACCCTTGTTTTCCCTTGTAATTCCCTGTAAACCATTGTATACCCATGTAATCCGCTGTAAACCCATGTAATTCCTTTTATCCCCTGTAAACCCTTGTATACCCTTGTAATCCACTGTAAACCCTTGTATACCCTTGTAATCCCCTGTTATTCCCTGTATATCCCTGTATTCCCTTATATACCTTCGTATACCTACAGCCTGTATGCAATCCCTTGTAAACCCTTTTATACCCTTGTACTCACCTGTAAGCCCTTGTATACCCTTGTACTCCCCTGTAAAGCCTTGTATACCCTTGTAATCCCCTGTAAATCCCTGTATATTCTTGTACTCCCCGGTAAACGCTTGTATACCCTTGCACTCCCCTGTAAAGCCTTGTATACCCTTGTAATCCCCTGTAAACGCTTGTATACCCTTGTAGTGCCCTGGAAACCCCTAAATACCTTTGTACTCCACTGTAAACCCCTGCATACCCTTGTAATCCCCTGTAAATCCTTGTATACCCTTGTAATCACCCTCTAAACCATTGTATACTCTTGTAATACCCTCCAAACCCTTGTATACCCTTTGTAATCCTCTGTTTAACCCCTGTATACCCTTGTACTCCCCTGTAAACCCTTTGATACCCATGTATTTCCTGTGAACCCCTGTATACCCCTGTACACTTCTGTAAACCCTTGTATTCCCTTGTATTACTTATGCAATCCAATGTAAACCCTTGTATTCCCTTGTAATGCCATGTAACCCTTTTATTCCCTTGTAATCCCATGACACCCGTGTATTCCCTTGTATACCCTTGTAATTCCCTGTAATCCCCTGTTTACCCAACCAGCAAATATATTGGCTGTAGTCAATTTCAGACCGACATTAAACAATTCCCCCCCCCCCCCCCTTTTTTTGCAGGCTTTATAGGCAATTTTTCACTTTCCCATCCTAAACATTAGTCCATGTCAAAACACGTCTCGTCCGGCCCCATAGTTAGGCTATGTCCCAGAAAGGGCATTTGCTCCGTTACCAGGAATTATAAAATAGGACAGAATTAATTAGAGCGATTCCACCCAGAATGGGAAGATGATGAAGTAATGGGGTGGATAATATGACCGAGTGGAGTCGAATTCAGGTTTGTAATTTATACGAGTGATAACAAAATTTGACGCACCGCGAAGCGGCAGTCCGTTGTGTTTATCAGGAGTACGTTTATAGACCGAAGTGGACGACACGAAATCTTATGACCAAATTAACTCCTTAAAAAAATTACAATTTCGGAAAAAAAGAAAACAATGGCCAAGATTAGGCTCAGGGAAAGTGAAAAATTGCCTATAAAGGCCTGCAAAAAAAGGGGGGGGGTTGGGGGGGGGGAATTGTTTGTTAATGTCGGTTCTGAAATTGACTACAGCCAAATATATTTGCTGGTTGGGTAAACAGGGGATTACAGGGATTACAAGGGTATACAAGGGAATACACGGGTGGTCATGGATTACAAGGGAATAAAAGGGTTACATGGCATTACAAGGGATACAAGGGTTTACATTGGATTGCATAAGTATACAAGGGAATACAAGGGTTATACAGACGTGTTAGCAGGGGTATACAGGGGTTCCCAGAGAAAATACATGGGTATCAAAGGGTTTAGCAGCGGGAGTACAAGGGTATACAGGGGTTAAACAGAGGATTACAAAGGGTCTACAAGGGTTTGGAGGGTCATTACAAGAGTATACAATGGTTTAGAGGGTGATTACAAGGGTATACAAGGATTTACAGGGGATTACAAGGGTATGCAGGGGTTTACAGTGGAGTACAAAGGTATTTAGGGGTTTCCAGGGCACTACAAGGGTATACAAGCGTTTACAGGGGATTACAAGGGTATACAAGGCTTTACAGGGGAGTGCAAGGGTATACAAGCGTTTACCGGGGAGTACAAGAATATACAGGGATTTACAGGGGATTACAAGGGTATACAAGGCTTTACAGGGGAGTACAAGGGTATACAAGGGCTTACAGGTGAGTACAAGGGTATAAAAGGGTTTACAAGGGATTGCATACAGGCTGTAGGTATACGAAGGTATATAAGGGAATACAGGGATATACAGGGAATAACAGGGGATTACAAGGGTATACAAGGGTTTACAGTGGATTACAAGGGTATACAAGGGTTTACAGGGGATAAAAGGAATTACATGGGTTTACAGCGGATTACATGGGTATACAATGGTTTACAGGGAATTACAAGGGAAAACAAGGGTTTAGAGGGGAGTACAAGGGTATACAGGGGTTTACAACAACAACAACAACAACAAGATTTATTTGAACTGTAACATTAACTAAATAACTAATTGAACAAGAAATAAACTAAAAATACATACAGTTGCTGGTCACCCAAAATAACTAAAGAGCTAAACTAGTTGGGTGACCAACAGGGGTTTACAGGGGATTACAAGAGTCTACAAGGGTTCTCAGGGGATTACAAGGGTATAGAAGGGTTTACAGTGGAATGCACGGGAATACAGGGGAATACAAGAGAATAGAGGAGAATACAGGGAGGGAATACAAGAGAATACAGGGGAAAATGCAATATAAAAGGGAAATACAGGAAAATACATAAGTTCTAAATACACTATAATAATGGATACATGAAGTACTTACCACCTTCAACAAGCACCGATCATTAGATACCAGGTTCTGTCGGTTGTCGCGCCATTTTCTGGCGTCCTTTTTGAAAGGCGTAAATTTCGTGTACCCAGGAGCTTGTATCGCTCTCTTTGTCCTTTTTCACTGTTTAAAAACTCTACTTTAGCGGATAAAATTCAATCCTCCTCACTCCTTCTCTGTGTACGATCTCAAGCAGTTTTTGGTGGCATACATCCCATGAAAACATCGATACATACCGCAGAATCAGCACACCGATCAACAGCAACAGGTAAGCCATTGTTGTCTTCCCTGACTTCCCGTGTGCCTTGTACGTAGAAGTAAGTTAAGCTTATATTTCCAGGGTAAAGTGCATTTGTAATTATGGAATTGTCTCTGATTGTAAATGTTTCTTTAAAAACCAGAAGCTATTCTTTGTTGAACGGCCTTTTTGCTAGTTACAGATATTATTCTGTGAGATTACAGCTGTATCTACTATGCATAAAGATGTCATAGCCATAACAAATTTAGGGTTTTGGTCCTGAACCACATTTTCTGACATTCAGTGCCTTCCATTCAGGCATAAACAGTCTTTGTCCCACAACAGTTTGATTTAATATCTGTTTGACTGATGGAAGTTAATGTAACCATGATTTCAAAAGACAGCAATGGGAATGGTGGTCAATCTGTCAAGTCAAACTACAATGTAAAATTTACTGATTGATTTATTATGATATTTTCCTTAGTACTGCAAGCTTGATTTGATGTTTCCAATATAGATTTACACATAAACTAACCTTTATGTGAATTGTATTTTATTCATAGGATAAAGTAAAATTGGGAGTGCTTCATGTAAGACCCTGGCATACTAACTTGAAAAAAAAAAGAAGCAGAATCCTGGTTTACAACACACATGTATGTATTCATGACTATTTAGGGGGGCCATGGGGACTTTACTAAGATTAATTTTTGTAACAGCTATTGAAAAATTATATTGGCAAACAAATTTTGGCATTTCACTACTCATTCTCTTTGTATATCTTTTTTTTCAATATGTATATTTTATATTCATGTATATACTGTAAAGAAGGTGACTTTGCAGATCTTTTTTCAGAGTGCTCATTAGTAAACTAGGAGGTGGTTATAACAGATGACGAACCAAGCAACTGTACTGTAGATTGGACTTGACATTTTATTGCTTTTTAGTTTCGAGATACACAACTTGTGTGCAGCACTTATCAGTAAAAATTGCCAAATGCAAATTTACATTATTACATTGGTTTGAAATACACATGTATAATCATTGGAAATATGATACATGTAGCTACAATAAATTGTGTGAATGCTTTTACAAAACCAAGGAAAGCTGGAAACTATAGATAAATGCTGTTACTTTTGTGTGACAAGAGGAGCTCTAAAAGTTAAAATTTAGCATTTGTCAGGCCTGAACAATAGTTTGTTTGCATGTCTACTTGAGGTTACCAGTTCATTCTGTTTGTTCAGAGAGGCTAACTCAAGTTTACAAAGGTACTTCTTCCAGAGGCAGAGGTTACATTGATTTGAAGTGGGGTTATATAAGTCGGCTTGTTTTAAACTCTTTCAAGTGACTTTAAACTTTAACTTATTGTCAAAGTCAATAGGAAGCTGCCCCATGTAACTCCACTTCAAATTGATGTAACCTATACCTCTAGGAGAAGTATTTTATTATTCTGTAAACCTGATTAAGCCTCTCTGAACATACAGAATGAACTGATAACTTCACGTAGACATCCAAACAAATTCCTCCTGAAAAGTGCTAGATTTTAAATTTTCAAGATTTTTTTTAGAGCTTATCTTGTAACGTTGCCAACCACAATTGATTACATAGCTGTTTATGTAGATCTATTCCGTTTTCATACATGTATTTACCTATTTTTATTTGTCTGTAGCTTTGAATTGGTATTTTCTTTTTCTCTCACTGATTATCCTGGCCAGCCTCAATTAGCACTGCTGCAGTACCTGCAGAGCCAGGGGATCAAGGCTCAATCGAGAAGTAATAAAATATTATTGTTGTTGTATTTCAGCAGTGTATTTATAATTTCCAGCTTTCCTTTGTTTTCAAAAAGTGTTGACTTCGTATTTTCAATGTTTACATGTGTATTTCAAATCAGCCTATTCACAGTAATGATGTAAATTCACATTCGGCAACTTCATCTGACAAGTGCTGCACATGAGTTGTGTAGTACGAAACTAAATACATGTAGTAATAAAATGCCAAGTCAAATCTACGTTTGATCAGTTTGTCATCTGTTATTTTATACATTGTATATACATTACATTATATTAAAGTACCTGTAAACCCTGTTTTATGGCAAGCCAAGCATGACAAAAGTGGGTTGAGTTGAAAATCACCTATGAGAAATTAAAATTGCTATACGAGAATAAAAAAATGTCATGCGAGATCATAAGTACCAATCGAGAATGAAAAACTGCCATGCGAGATTGAAATTAACTGTTGAGAATGAAAAATCGTTGTGTGAGAAAAAGAAATCACCATTCGAGATTATCGATTGGTTTTTTTCTGAGCCGGTGATGCATAACCAGTCAGCGGAGAGTATTTTGGCGGTCAGTATAAAATATCGACTGCGGACTACGGACTAGGGATTACGGACTGGGTATAAAACACGGACTTAGGTATAAAACGCGGACCGAGCATTACGCACTCGGTATAAAACACGAAGAAAGCTTCTACATTGAATGAATTCTCGCACGAACGTTTTCATAAATAGAAGCTATCTGTATAAATTATAGAAGTCTCGTTTCCCGAAAGTTCCCGCTCATACAGGTTTAACCATACTCAAGAGAAAATGATAGGATTTTCTCTTGCCATACTCGATTGCCGAAAAAGAAATAGAAGACACTGAAAGTCACAAAATTGAAGAGCTGTATGAATTTTCGAATGATTGAAGCCATGATTAAATGTTTTGAAAGATCAACAGTCGAGAGAATTGAGGAGAATTCGAACGACACGTCCCGCTGTTTATTTGTTCGATCTTGTATTAAATAAATACACAAACATACGGCCACGGCGAAATGAGGAACAAAAAGTTGACAAATACAAGAAACGACATTACACAAGGATAGCATCTCTACACGCTTAATATCGCCTTGGAAAAGGAAGGGGAAAAAAAGAAAAATAAATTTCTTACAACACAGGGTATTCGTATTTTGTCACCCACCCAAGTACTATCCCCGCCGAACGGGACTTTATCTTGTTGAGCAGACGAAACATGTTGCTGTCCTTGTGGTATAGTGACTCCACGGTGGAAGCATTTTTTTTAAATTTCTAAGATGAGAAAAGGTATCAAAAAGAGAAAAAAAAATCTGATACTGCATGGCTGGGAAAGTAGAGAACAAAAAGTTAGAGGAATATGCTTTGGTGATCGGACATGTGGCACTTTCGAAATAATTGCCTCGGTCTCTCGGACGAAGATAATTCGGTCTCACGGACCGATAACTTTGTGAATGTGAATGTTTTCAACAGCGTTATATCTCCTCATGTACTGTCTTACCGGAAATCGAAACTTTGCAAGAAAAGAAGAATTAATATATGAAACTATATATCGCAGCCCTCACCTCCAATGCCGGCCATCTTGGGTGAGTCACTATACCACAAGGACAGCAACATGTTTCGTCTGCTCAACAAAGTTAAGCCCTGTTCGGCGGGGATAATGCTTGGGTGGGTGACCAAATACGAATACCCTGTGTTGTAAAGAAATTTATTTTTCTTTTTTTTCCCTTCCTTTTCCAAGGCGATATTAAGCGTGTAGAGCTGCTATCCTTGTGTAATGTCGTTTCTTGTATTTGTCAACTTTTTGTTCCTCATTTCGCCGTGGCCGCATGTATGTGTATTTATTTAATACAAGATCGAACAAATAAACAGCGGGACGTGTCGTTCGAATTCTCCTCAATTCTCTCGACTGTTGATCTTTCAAAACATTTAATCATGGCTTCAATCATTCGAAAATTCATACAGCTCTTCAATTTTGTGACTTTCAGTGTCTTCTATTTCTTTTTCGGCAATCGAGTATGGCAAGAGAAATCCTATCATTTTCTCTTGAGTATGGTTAAACCTGTATGAGCGGGAACTTTCGGGAAATGAGACTTCTATAATTTATACAGATAGCTTCTATTTATGAAAACGTTCGTGCGAGAATTCATTCAATGTAGAAGCTTTCTTCGTGTTTTATACCGAGTGCGTAATGCTCGGTCCGCGTTTTATACCCAGTTCCTAATTAATGCTTAGTCCGCGTTTTATACCTAAGTCCGTGTTTTATACCCAGTCCGTAATCCGTAGTCCGTAGTCCGCAGTCGATATTTTATACTGACCGCCAAAATACTCTCCGCTGACTGGTTATGCATCACCGGCTCAGAAAAAAACCAATCGATAATCTCGAATGGTGATTTCTTTTTCTCACACAACGATTTTTCATTCTCAACAGTTAATTTCAATCTCGCATGGCAGTTTTTCATTCTCGATTGGTACTTATGATCTCGCATGACATTTTTTTATTCTCGTATAGCAATTTTAATTTCTCATACAGTGATTTTCTAATCTCACGTAGTGACTTTCCAATCTCGCACAGTGATTTCTCATTCTCACACATCGATCACTGAGACTCGATAGGTGATTTTCAACTCAACCCACTTTTGTCATGCTTGGCTTGCCATACTGTTTGATTGATGACCACTACAAATGTCAAGAAAATTAGTTATAGTTATGTCAAAGTACAGTGGAACTTTGATATAATAAAGGGCCAACCCAAGGGACTGGCAAAGTATGTTTGCTATAACAAGGTTTTGTTGTATCAAGGTTGTTTTCAGTATAGTTTACTGTTACTGATGCCATGAAAATCGTTTGTTATACTGGGGTCTTCGTTAAGTCAAGGTTGCACTGTACTACCACATTCCTTCCAAAGGGAAATTGAAAATAGAGTTTCATTGCTCATTAAGGAATTTGACAGTCTGGTTAAGAGCTGAAAATTCAAAAGAATATTGAATTTGTTCTCAAATGTTGGTTGGATTAATGTACAAAAGGTTTGCACCATATCTAGCACAAAATAAAGGGCTTCTAGAGCTTGCATACATTAGTCAGTGCAACATGAAACATCTTCTGTAACCTTGAACATTGTTGCTTGAATCGTTTTTATTGTTTTTTAAGCCTACAAACTCTGGCCATCACATCCTTTCATACTTTGTTTGGACTGTAAACTTTATTATGCAGCACAATTCTTTCTTCTCTCAAAGGCCTCTTATCTATGTTCTTGCATGCTTTTGTAGAAATACACCTGTGCTTACAGTGTTGTTTTCCAAATGTGATACAAACCTTTCGTTATTCAATTCAGTCAACACTTAGTGTGATGTCAGGTTTTGGTTTGAATTGTCAGCTCTTTGTTTTGAGGTAAACCTGTACCTTACAGGGTTTCTTGCAACCACCCCATTTAACATGCCTAATTACAGCTGTACTGTCCAAAATTAAAGGCAGACTCCCTTTGACTTAGCTTTCAAAAAGTGATTTAGATGCTTACATGTACATAGAAAAGCCCTAAAAATATTGACAATTCATTTTATTTCAAAATACTTGGTATACATGTAGATTGGTACATGTAGCCAGCTTTATTGCCTTTGATATTTTTAGGGCTTTTCTATGTACATGTACATGTAAGCATCTAAATCACTTTTTGAAAGCTACATGTAAGTCAAGGGGAGTCTTCCTCTAATTTTGAACAGTACAGCTGTAGCTTGGTTACCCATTCATGTGTGCAAATTTTTATTCCGAAACATTACTTTATTTTCTGAGAATGATTGTTGTACTATCACTTCATGTCAATTCTTTAATCCTGTTTTAAAAATGTTCAGGAACTTTTTACTATGATTGAATATGGCAACATGTAGACAATTTTTGTAGCATTTTGTGTCCAGAAGCTGAGGAACAAATAAAACTAACAAGAAAAAATGTTTGCTTTGACTTGCACATGTAGCTTTCAAAATGTGATATCGATAATTGACAACAAGAACAACAAAAACAACAATAATGATTATGATGATAATAATATCAATAGTAATAGTAATTATAATAATGACTTGGATACTTGCACTAAACATCTAGAAAAATTTGACAATTCATTTTATTTGAAAGTTCTTGGTATAGTTTTATAGCCAGCTATGTAAGTTTTAATTTGATATGGGGTTTACATACAGTGTCATCAGATTAAACTGGACACACTACATCCCTTTTGTGTGAGATACCTCTAAAGGTATATGGTAACGTTAAGAGGATTCCAATTATTGAAGCAAATACTGATGTTAAATATGCGAAATGGCAATTCATTAATTCAGTCTAAGTGCATTTTCATAACATAGCAGCATCTAGATACACTGTACATGTATATAAAGTTGCATGCAAAATATTACAGAAGGGTCTTTTTAGACCTGGTTTCTCAATACGTAATTTTATGCCTTTTCTTAACTGGCGTGTTAAGAAAAGGTATAATGAACCGGACATAACTAAACAGGCCATCTGATAGGGTGCGGAAAAAAATGAAAACTTATGCGGAAATTGTTGGCAATATTATGCGGAAGAAAGTGACGATTATGCGGAAAAGATGCCAGATTATGCGGAAATTTCTAAATTAATAAAGTTGTTCCCTTGGCTTTTTCAAACGTATAAAATACTTGATAACGTCTCACCGAGAATTTAACTCTTTCATGACATGTTTGACCTTTTGCTGCCATTCGTGGACAGCTATTTCTTCGTTCAACGCAGTTTGTTTTTTGTCTAAGCTTAGTAACCAGGCATTGAATCAGACGAGGAAAACTGGATACCATAGGTCTGAAAACTAGAACCCAGGCCCATCAACAGAAGATGCATGGAACGCCTGGAGGTTTAAAATTGTTTACGAACGAAAAGGCCTGTTTTGGTAGCTGTTTTAGGTGAATAACTTCATCAAAATGATCAATGTCTTCGCTATTTTTGCTTCTGAGGATGGTAAGCAGTTGCTTTCTCGCTTGTATGTGGCAAGTTTCTAATTTTATGCGGAAAAATGCCCCAAGGATGCGGAGGATGCGGAAGTAGGCGAATTATGCGGATCCGCCCCACCGCATCCTGTCAGATGCCCTGACTAATCGATGACATTAATGACATCAATGATATCAATGTGTAGTAAATAGATAATCCATTGGTAATCAGTTGATTACTCATTGATTACTGCTAATGATCAATGAGTAATCAATGACTAATCAATTGCCACAAAATTTTGGTCATCGATTAGTCATGTCGATTACATTGATTAATCATTGATTGCATTGATTAGTCATTGATTTCATCCATTACTCATCACTATCATCTCATGGCTGCTCTTGAGGGCCACCGGCACAGACTGGAGATGCAACAAAAGAAATTGAAGAAAGCCCAAGAGAAAGAAAAGAATGAACAAATACATGTAGAATGTATGAAACAGGGACCTGTTGATGTCATTAATGAGTAATCGATATGCCACAAAATTGATCATCGCCAATAATCAATGACTAATCAACTGATCATCGATTACTAATTGATTCCCAATTGATGTCATTGATCATCATCGTTATGTCTGGAATGAAGTACATGTATTGAGGAGCCAAGTCTAAAAAGACACTTCTGTAACATTTTGCATGCAACTTTACACGTATAGATGTTGCTATGTTATGAAAAAGTACTCAGAATGAATTAATGAATTGCCATGTTGCATATTTAACAATTTTTCTAGATGTTTATTGCAAGTATCCAAGTCATTATTATTATTACTATTGATATTATTATCATCATTGTTGTTGTTGTTGCTGTTATTATTATTATCATTATTATCACATTTTGAAAGCTACATGATTTGTACAAGTCAAAGCAAACAATTTTTCTTGTTAGTTTCATTTGTTCCTCAGCTTCTGGACACAAAATGCTACAAAAATTGTCTGCATGTTGCCATATTCAGTCACAGTAAAAAGTTCCTGAACATTTTTAAAACAAGATTAAAGATTTGGCATGAAGTGACAGTATAACAATCACTGAGAAAAAAAAAAATGTTTCGGAATAAAAAATGGCACACATAAATGGTAACCTAGCTACAGCTGTACTGTCCAAAATTAGAGGCAGACTCCCTTTGACTTAGCTTTCAAAAAGTGATTTAGATGCTTACATGTACATAGAGAAGCCCTTAAAATATTGACAAATCATTTTATTTCAAAATACTTGGTATACATGTAGATTGCTAGCCAGCTTTATTGCCTTTAATTAGGCATGTTAAATGGGGTGGTTGTAAGATACCCTGCAAGGTACAGGTTAACCTCAAAACAAAGAGCTGAAAATTGAAACCAAAACCTGAGATCGCACTAAGTGTTGACTTAATTTGAATAACAAAAGGTTTGTATCACATTCGGTAAACTGCACTGTAAGCACCTGTGTTTCTACAACAGCATGAAAGAACAATAAGCCTTTAAGAAAAGAAAGAATTGTGTTGCATAATAAAGTTTACAGTGCAAACAAAGTATGAAAGGATGTGAGCGCTTGCAGGCTCAAAAACAATAAAAACGATTCAAGCAACAATGTTCAAGGTTACAGAAGATGTTTCATGTTGCACTGACAAATGTATCCAAGCTCTAGAAGCACTTTATTTTTTGCTAGATATGGTGCAAACTTTTTGTGCATTAATCCAACCAAAATTTGAGAAATAATTCAATATTGTTTTGAATTTTCAGCTCTTAACCAGACTGTCAAATTCCTTAATGAGTAATGAACTCATTTTCAATTATAGAATTATTTTATTAATTCATCTTTGGAAGGAATGTGGTTTGTACATTGGAACCTTGATTTAACTAACCTCTATATACACCATGTAACAAAGACGTCAGTATAAAATCAATTTTCATGGCCTCGGTAACAGTAAACTATACAGGCTGGAAACAATATTGATACAACAAAACCTTGTTATGGCAAACGTACATACTTTGCCAGTCCCTTGGGTTGGCCCTTTATTATATCAAAGTTCCACTGTACCCTGTTATTACTAGCAAATTTTCTTGACATTTGTACTGTGGTCATCAATCAAACAGGGTTTACATGTACTGTGATATAATGTACAGTATACACAATGTATAAAACAACAGATGACAAACTGATCAAACGTAGATTTGACTTGGCACGTTATTAATACTTAGTTTCGTACTACACAACTCGTGTGCAGCACTCACCAGATAAAGTGGTCAAAAGCGAATATACATCATTACTGTGAACATGCTGATTTGAAATACACATGCAACCATTGAAAATACTGTGTCAAAGGAAAAAAGGAAAGCTGGAAATTATACAGGTATGAATACAGTTCTAATACAATGTAGGTTTACAGAAACAGGTATGTAATCATTATTGAGGTTGGCAACGTTACAAGATAAGCTCTAAAAGAAGCTTGAAAATTTACAATATTTCCCGTAAAACCATGAACATCAGAGAAAATTTCTGGAATGTTTATTGTTTCGCGACCAATTAGATGTGAGATGAAACCGCAAAAGATAACCGCCAAACCACAGCATTGATTAGTTACGACTTGACGCGAAACACGGAGCTGGCTTTTTTTTTTTTTATGAAAAATCTTCAATTTTACCGTTTTCAGATACTGAAATTTTTCATTTTCAATTTCGGCTTTAGTAGAATAGATATGAATGATATTTTAACGGAAAAGCGATGAGCGATGTTAAATCAAGAAGACAGGATCAGTCGATCAGACACAGCTAGACAGCGCGTCTGAGAGTGAGAAAAAATGAGCCAATCACAAGCAAAGTTCCTCTGTGTTTGTTTTACGTGCAGTTAAAAGGTCATGCTAGTTGGCTGTGATTGGTGATTTTCGATCCGTATATTTTTGTAGCTGAGAAACCTTTACCCGTGACACGAAACTTTACCGTTCACAATTTGCACTCACTTTTAGGTCAATTCGGTAGTTTTTGAACAGATGGAATCAAGTGACTAGTGTTGGTTTGTGGTAAAAAATAGGGACCTTTAGCAATGACGACGAGAACGTGGACGACGAAGTTTATGACCGATTGAAGCCTGGGACGGGGCGGTCGTCCACGGCGGGAAACATAAATACTTCAGCACACCGGTTACGTGGACGAGTCTTTTACTGCAGCTTTCTGTGGCAGTCAACAGGAAAATGTCTTTTAAAGAATTTCGTGACCTGCTTATACTTCTTTATGGCGATAACTTTGTCTCAGATGAAGAGTTTTTACTGCTGTACGATACTTTCAAAACAAAAAATCCCGAATTTCCCCATGGAAACTACGAGCGATTCGATTTGGATTCTATGAACTCCGCCGAATGCAGAGCCGAGTTTCGTGTCGAGAAGCAAGACCTCGCTCGCCTGGTTGTAGCACTCCAACTACCACCAGTGCTGAGATGTGAGCAGAGAAGTATTTGTGAAGACATAGAGGGGCTATGTATGCTTCTCAAAAGAGTTGCCTACCCATGTCGGCTCAGCGATATGATTCCGCGATTTGGCAGACCAGTTTCTGTAATAAGTCTGATCACAAATGATGTGATGGACTACATCTATGACGTTCGTGGGCACCTTATAACCCAGTGGAATCAAGATCTTCTTAACCACGGGGCTTTACAGCGTTATACAGATGCTATATCAGGACAAGGAGCTCCCCTCGACAATTGCTTTGGTTTCGTCGATGGGACTGTCAGACCCATTTCAAGACCTGATGAACGCCAGAGAATTGTTTATAATGGTCATAAGAGGGTCCACGCCTTGAAATTCCAATCGTTGTCTCTACCAAATGGACTCATTGGAAATTTATATGGACCAGTTGGTGAGTTTTTTTTTTTTAAGAAAGTTCTTATTACTGTTTTTGTATTATGTAAACTTTCTAAGCAAGTTCTATTCTCACCTTTGATTTTTGTTTCCTTCTTTTTAGAGGGGCGTAAACACGACGCAGGGATGTTAGCAGATTCTTGACTATTGCGTGACCTGCAACGGCACGCTTTTTCTCCAACAGGTCAACCAATGCGCATTTATGGAGATTTGGCGTACCCCTCTCCGTGTGCATCTTCAGACCCCGTTTCGCCACGTCCCACTTGCACCCCTCATGCAGGATTATAACGAAGGTATGAGCGCTTTAAGGATTTCAGTGGAATTGCTTTTCGGGGATGTCATCAATTCGTTTAAATTTCTTGACTATAAAAAGAATTTGAAGATCGGACTTAGCAGTGTTGGTAAAATGTACGTTGTCTGTGCGGTGCTTCGTAATGCCATAACATGCCTTTACGGTAATACCACCAGTGATTATTTTGGTATTGAGCCGCCCACTCTAGAACAATACTTTCACTAATTGGGGCACAAAATATTAAATGTAGGGAGGGGATATCACACACTGCAGAGACAAGTAAAAACAAACCACCCTTTTCTACAAATAATGGCCCTTTAGCCCAAGTTAGCTTGGGCATTTTTGTTTTTCTTGAGCCTGGGGTTGGGCTCAAAGTTTTTCACCACTACCCTCTTAAATAAAAATATATATTTATAAAAGGGGAAGGGCCAATTATCTTCAGAACAGCTTACATGCGAGGACAAGAGGCAGATAAAACAAAAAAGTGTTAAAATTTGGCCAAAGCTTTGTTGCCATGGAAATGCCAAGTCACATAGACACGAAATTTTAACACGAGAATGTTTCCACATAAACCTCAGAAAAAGGTAGAAAATTTGGAACTCAAAATATGATAACAGTTCCATTGTTCAGCATAGGTTATCATATCTTAACAAACAGATTATGTTATAACCATTTAAAGTTACACCACCCCACCCCCCTCTAGGAAATATGGTTAAATATTCCAAAACCATACAGTTTATTAAACCTGGGTTGAAACCATGTTAATTTTTAATTGCTATTCCAATAAAAAGCTATCCAGAGGTACTTCCAAATCCTGCTGTTTAAATTGTTCTCAGTATATTTTTTTAACAAAATGAAACTTGGAATGTTGACCGTTTCAATTTTTAACTTGCCAACCCATACAATGTAGGAGTGAAAAGGCTCACTTAAAATACTTTAGCTTCAACTATATATCTCTGATCACTGTAAACATTCTATGTCCTGAGGAAAATAAAACAAATCCAGCTTTTCCTATAGAAAAACAACACAACTTTCTAAATCTAGTAGAAGAAATTTCAACTTTGTTAACTAACAAGCTCATCGGGCACTGTCAAAAAAACCCTCTAAGCACTAGCACTTAACAAAATGATAACTACAACATGATTGCAAGTGTGCAACAGCAAGTCTCCTGTCCAATTTGCTTTTCTCAACTGCTTTTTCACCTTTCTCTCATGAGGTCTTAGGCACGACTTTTTCCAGCAAACCCATGAGTATCTGACTCTGTTCCTGTTGCTGTTGCAAGAAAAGCATTTGAAAATTTTGCTGCTGCTGTTCCTGCCAGCGCTGCTGTTCAGCCATGATCCTCAAGACATCCTGGTATTGTTGCTGGTTCTGTCTCTGCTGATCTATAAGCATTTGATGTTGGACGGCTTTATTTTCTTGCTCTTTCTTCTTCTTTCTTCCTTCCGGATTTCTCTCTCGTTCTCGAACTTCTCTTTCAGGATTTGCACAGCTTCAGTAGTACTTCTTCTGCTTTTTCGTTTAGTAACTTCATCGCAACTTGTATCAGCATTCCTCTTTTTGGTTTGTCCCAGGCGCTCCATGGCTTTTAACCTACTTTCTTCTGCAGAGGCCTTATCATTTTCATTCTTTTTCGTAAGGGTATTTGAATTTTCTTTCCTTTCTAAATCAGCTGCCTGTTCTTTTTCTATGATTTCAGATAATGCTACCTCTATTTCTGTTTCATCATCACATGCAATGCCAGAACCTTGCTCTTCCTTTCTCATCTTTTCTTTGTATTTGGCAAGCAAAAGAGTAAGCCTGTCCCTCACAGAGCGCGTACTAACTTTAAATTTTGGTGGACTGATGCCATTTAAGCTTATTGCAATTTCACCCCAGATTTCCCCTCTCTCTTTACTTTGTCTTGGGTGCTTAAATGGTTCCAGAAGAAGAACCTCCCTACACAGCATAAGGTCATGTTCATCTGACCACTTCATGGCATAATTTCTGAAAACAACAAAAATTTTATTACATAAAGAATTACATCTTCTACTTAGTGTTAATGCAATAGACTTTATCCTATGGTAAAATTAATTTAATTTTGAGTACTTAAGCTTATTTATAAGCTTAACGCTTTTAAGCTGTAAATATTTGTAAATTAATTTTTGCTTTTATTTCTTTTCTTCGGCTGATAATCAATGCAGGCTAAAACATGTCAAACGTTCTGCTAATTTGAAAATGCAAAAATTACCCACTTAAACAATTTAACGTTTATTCTGCAGTGTTAACAACAATCTCCAGTGATTCAGAGCTAAGCTAAGTTTACATGCAGTCGATCCGAGCAGTTCGAATTTTTTTAAAGCCCAGAAATCTTCTTAAAAATGCCAATTGGTATAAATTACAAAACTATAACGAAATTCCCGCGATTAGTATTTATAAAAGTACTACTACGTACCCTGCGATACTTTTCTCATCATCCGCCATTGCTTTCTCCACTTTATACTGTAAAGCTCTACCTGAAACTCGAAAGAAAACAAGTTTTTTTTCATCACGGTACGATCAAATTACTTTCGACACTGTTTTTATTCACTAACGGACCCTTAAGATTGAAGAAATCCCTAAGATGCGTATGTAGAAATTAGAAAACAAATTAAGCAATAGACCACAAGCTTCTATGGTTTATAGGCTGATAAACCACGCGGGATGTTGATAGAACACGAGAAGAATTTGTAAATATAATCACGAGCCGCAGGCGAGTGATTTACGAATTCTTCGAGTGTTCTACCAACATCCCAAGTGGTTTATCAGCCTATAAACCATAGAAACTTGTGGTCTATTGCTTTTATATAATAATTGAGAAGTCGCGCGATTTTTCCATGGGTTTACCGGCACAATAAACCATAGCTGATTGACCAATCAGAGCGCGCGCATTGATTTTGTTATTGTATAATAAAACATACTCACGTTCTCGACAAGACGGCAGATGGCGGCAAATGGCGTCCTGAACGAGGTGTGGACGACGAGTCGAGCTCGATTGGGCATGCGTTGTAGCATCGAAGTTCGTTTTCCAGACTTCCGGTCGGTGACGTCCACGTTCTCGTCGTCATTGCTAAAGGTCCCTAATAGCTTTTTCAGAGAGCCACAAAGGGAAAATTGAAGAATTCTCGCAGACGAATCAAGTCGTGGCTGATCGCTGCTGCGGTTTGTTGGTTATCTTTCGCGGTTTCATCTCGCATCTGATTGGTCGCAAAACAATAAACATCCCAGAAACTTTCTCTGGTGTTCACGGTTTTACGGGAAAGACAATAAAATCTAGCACTTTTCAGGACAAATATGGTTGGATGTCTACGTGAAGTTCTCAGTTCATTCTGTATGTTCAGAGAGGCTTACTCAGGTTTAGAAATAATAAAGAGGTATACATGTAGGTTACATTAATTTGAAGTGGGGTTACATGGGACAGCTTCTAAGTGACTTTGACAATAAGTTAAAGTTCAAAGTCACTTGAAACATTTTAA